>JAXCLQ010071990.1:0-10944 GCA_035584115.1 Cedrela odorata
ATCTTGATTCCTGTACTAGAAACCACATAACCAAGAAAAATAAGGCTATTAGTACAAAAGTCGCATTTCTTCAGGTTGGCAAATAGTCGTTACTATCTTAGAGTTCGGAAAATGGCCTTTAAATGCTTCCAATGTTTTGTGAAGACTTGCTATAGATTAGAATATCATCAAAATAAAAAACTATAAATTTTTCGATGAAATGAGCAAATGCATGAGTCATTAATCTCATGAAGGTGCTTGGTGCATTTGACAATCCAAATGGCATCACCAACCATTCATAGAGTTCATTTCCCATTTTGAAAGAAGTTTTCCACTCGTCTTCTTCTCGCATTCATCTACTTCGCAAGTCAATTTTTGAAAAGACCTCAGCTCCATGAAGTTGGTCTAGTAAATCATCTAACCTAGATATGGGAAATCTGTATTCGATGGTGATTTTGTTAATAGTTCGGCTATCCATACACATACGTCATAATCCATCTTTCTTTGGTACTAAAAGGGCTGGACCAACACATGGACTTATACTTTCATGAATTAAACCCTTAGTGATCAATTCGTCAACTTGTTTATGTAATTTCACTTGTTGCATTGGGTTCAATTGGTATGCGACTTTGTTGGGCAAATGAGCTTCTCGAAGTAAATCAATACAATGTTGTATATCCCTCATGGGAGGTAAACCATGCGAAATTTCTTCAAGCACCGCATCACTAAATTTAGTTATTAATGGGTTTTACAAATTCAGAAAGAGATAACTGATCACTTTCATTGGCATCCACAATAAATATAGCATAGAAACCCCCATGATTAGTTAGAATTCTCTCTACTTGTGAACTTGTGAGAAATGAACTCCTAGCCTCTTTAAATTTACTCAAATTAGTTCTTGGTTTAAGAGGAGTTAATATTATCCTTTTCCCATTTTTAACAAAAGAATAAATATTTTTAAACCCCTTATGAGAAACTTTTCTATCATATTGCCAAGGTCTACCCAATAACAAATGACATGCTTCCATTGGTACCATGTCACACCAAACTTCATCTTTATAATTTTCTCCAATTGAAAATGAAATAAGGTAGCATTTAGTTACCTTCAAGCAATTTCCTTTCTGAAACCATTGAATCTTATACGGTTGAGGATGAGGTTCGGTTTTCATATTCAACTTCGTCACCATTTCTTCTGCCACTACGTTGGTACAGCTTCCACTATTGATAATGATGTTGTACACTTTGTTATGCATGGTGCACCTCATTTGAAAAATGTTATTTCTCAGTCATGGTTCTTCCTCTCCTTGATTGACATTGAGGCTTTGTCTAATCATAAGAATGTCCCCATCATTAGCATACTCAACATATTCTTCACAATCTTCTCCCTGTTCATTGCTTTCTTCTTCTTCGATTGCATTTTCAACAATAGTTACCACTTTCATGTTTGGATACTCAGAAGCAATATGCAAAAAGCCTTGACACTTATAGCAGTTTTTTTGAAGTATTAGAATTAGTGGTTGATGGATTGATTGATCCTTCTTTCCCCTGTATATCACTTGCATTTGAAGTTGTTCCCTTGTCATCAGCCTTCACAATGTTTGAGGCAATATTTTCTTAATTAGAAGAACTTGCTTTTGTAACCACTTTTGGAGAAAATCTCTACTGTTGTTGCTTCACATGAAGGGTAAGCTTTCTGACGTCATTAAAAGTCCAATAAGGTTAAAGCTTTACCACAGTAGCAATTCTTTTCTTCAATCCGCCCAAAAATCTAACAATAGTTTATTCCTCTGGTTCATAAATATCACATTTTAACATAAGATATTCGAACTCCCTTATATAGTCTTCAACAGAAAGATTGAATTGCTTTAAATTATACAAGTTCATGTAATTATCATGCCTATAATTTTCAAGCAAGAAAGGTCTCTTAAGCTTATTCTTCATTTTGTCCCAACTACGGATTAGTCTTCTTTCCTCCCTAACTCTCTCTCTTTTCAAATTTTCCCACCACAATGAAGTATAGCTCCTAAGCTTAATTGCTATAAGTTTAATCTTTCTTTCTTCTGAATACTCCTTGAAATAAAAAATCATCTCTACTGTAAATAACCAATCCAAAAATACATTACCTTGCATTCGTCCATCAAACTCCGGAATATTAACTCTATCATTCCCATCATGGTTGTAGTGTTTTCACCTATGCCTCTGGTACTCAACTTTTTCATCACTTGAATCATCCTTGTTGCCAAAAGGAATGTGATTTTCTTTATTTTCAGGTGCTACATGTTAGGGTTGGTTTTTGAGATGCTTTTGTAGCAATTCCACCATTTTTCTTAGATCAGCAATCTCCCAATCTTTGTCATAAACATCTCTATCATGAAATGTGGAAGGAACAAGGGTGCCACGCCTTTACATGGTTAGAAAGGATGAGATAGAATTAGTGACAATGAACCTAGCTCTAATACCAAATGATACTATTTTTAGGTGTTGAAACGATAAAAGAGTGTAACAATCACTTATTCAACTTAAATTTATGTTCGTCATTCTAGGAATCCAACTAAAGTTTAGAATTTAATGGAAAAAAACTCAAGGAATCCACCAAGAGAAAAGAAACAAGAAATAATCCTTAAGAAAATTCAGTTTATTCAAATCTATCTTTTTCCAACAAATGGAGTACTTAATATAGGTATATAAGTTATGCCTTTCCAAGAAACATCTATAAAAGGAAAATATCCCCCTATTAACTAAATCATTAAAATATTTTTATTATTACCTAAGGAAATAAATTGAGAATGGAAAATATCTCCTCAATTAAGTTATGCATTCAAAACACATTTATTATTACCTAAAACGAAAATCGCCAAATTGCTTTTGGAATAATTGAACTAAATTGAGCTTGCAATGTTGACTTCAGCCTAGGGTTCTTCAATACGAGTTGGGCTGGTTGGACCGCCTTGCTCTAATTCTCCTTCGCCATCATCTTCTTAGTAATTTTAACGACTCAAAGTAAATTTTGGGCAGTTATCATGATTCTTATTCATCCAAGGACATCATTTGTATGTGCCGATGCAATATTTTTTAAAAGTTTAACGAGCTGACATGGGTTATAGAGCTTGACTATATTAATAGTGAAAATTTAGGACAAATTTGAAGCTGAACGGAATTTCAACCGGTTTCATACTTGACTCAAAGTGAGTTTGAAATGATTCAAGTTATAAATTGATCTGATCTTGAACTAAAGTGGGCTTAAACTGAATCGAACTAAAATAAGATTGAGCTCAAATTAAAATATTAATCAATTCAATTTTTGAAGCCAAAGTAAACTTAAACGGAATTGGCCTTTCAATAGCAGGCTTATGCTTACCTCGTCTATTCCTGCTTTCTAGCAAACCTCTCCATTTAGGCTAAAAAAAATTAATTTTATATTCAATAGTTATTTAATTATTGTATTTCTAATTATTTGTTAGTCTATTTACATTTTGTGATTTTATAATTTTGAATTCGTATATTTACTTTTATGACCATATAGTTTTCAATTTGTGAATTGGAATTTATGGTCCCGGAGTTGTCTTTATTATTATTTTAATGACTAAAGTTTTGGGTTTGTGAATTTTGTGGGCTGGATTACTGTTTCTTAGTTTATTTACTTTTATAATTTTGAGATTGTGAATCAAGCTCAAATTGATCCCAATTGCTATTATTTTGAATCGAAATGAATTTAAACCAATTGAATTTTCTTAAGCCAACTTTATTATTAACTAAAATGAATTTAAACCCAATCGAACATGAATTGAATTAAGAACTTAATTATAAATTAATTAATTTTCTTTCTTTTACTAAGATGATTATATTTTGAATTAAAGTGTAAACCAAAACATAAACTGAACTGAGATATAAATCGATCTAATTTTGAATTGAAGTGTGTTTAAACCAAATCCATATTAAATTAATCAAACATGAACCATACTAATTTATAAATTGAAGTCGATCTTAACTTAAATTAAAACAAACTATAAATTAGTTTATTTGATCAATTTAATTGTTCTCCTTTGTCAAAGATGCTTATAATTTGGGTCAGACTGACCCCACCATTGAATTGAATAATTTGACATGGTTTAATTTAAGGGTGCAAATTCATAGTGAAAATTAAGAAATTATAATTATAATTGTGAATAAATAAGTGTGTATATATATGTTATATGTATGAATATGTGAAATCAATATTACCATTTAAATCTCCAACATACTTGATCCCATTGAACAAACAATCACAAAATGCCACTGTGACTGAATATTATGAAGTAATTGTTGCTCCAAATCAAGATCCTCTTTAGTCTTTATGATATAATAGATTAAATGATTAATATTTTGTTGTTTAATATAAGGTAAGAAAATCCCATTTTGTTATGTGTTTTGCTAGTGGGTATATATCCTAACCTAAATTTAAAAAATTTCACTTTGTCTTGGTTGATTTTGTGATTGAATTTATCTGTTTTTTCTGCCAATAAATTTCATAACCTTTTTATATAGATTGGAAGGTAGGTAACTATACAATTAAGCTTATGACACATTATATATATATATATATATAATATAACCTAATATGAACACCAATTAAACTTCCTACTTGTATTAAATAAAGACATTCTCTTGATTCCATATTATATTTTTGTAATGACAGGGTATGATTTAATTAATAATGATCACTTACTAAATACTAATAACAAAAAATAAATCTAATTAACATTTTGACAAACTACAAAAATCAATTTCTTTTAAGTGGGTGAATTGTTCAAAGCAGGGAATAAACTGTGTGTCGAATGCATATATGTGCGGTTATGGATAGCTTATGAAAAGTCTTGATGGCTTGATAGAGCTATATTAGATTTGATAGATTATGAAGACAGTCACTCGAGTCACCAAGTAAGTACTCAGGGTCAAAATTAGTGAGGCGAACTTGTGTTTTTAAATATGTATGTTTTTACAATAAATGAATGATTTTGTAAAACATTAGGAAATAATTTTATATTTAATAAAACTTTATTGCATAGATTTATGTATGAAATACTCATTGATGATTACGATTCTCGACCAAAGTAACCTGATTTAAGCCTACCATTAGATGCTCGTGGTCAAGTTGTTCGTGATCTTTTGTATATTCCTCAAGGCTCGATAACTAGATCCAGAGCTAAGGAGAACAAAGAGGTATTAAATGGACTTGTTCAGAACATAATGACGTAAGAGGCCCAATCCATTACTTCACTTGCACAATTAGGCTCAGTTAAAGATTATGAATGGTACATTCTCATTCAAGCATAAAAAAAAGGAGAGTCCAAGTCCTTGATAGGCCTCATTAAATATGAGCCAAATTCGTCATTATTCCTTGGACTAATTACTCTTATTATAGTTTAGAGATATTTTGGTTATTTTTTATTTATAAACTTTTGGACCCGGATTTTATTTAACTTGTAGTACTTTACGAGACCTTGTTATAGGCCAAATTTCAAGCCTAGACTATATCATTAGGATTTTCAAATAAAAACCCTAATTTTTAAGAGTATAATGTATTTAAAAATGTTATAACCCTTGGCCAAGAGGGAAGCACAAAAATATATATTTTTAATATGAGTTAAGCTTTCTTTCAATTTCTTCACATCAATTTGAGATTTAAAACTTATCAAGAGTGATCTTGTGGCGTTTTCTTTCGGAATACCATTGGTTAGTTGTTTAATTGCGAGTTTTTGGTCAACAATTAACTTTTCAACATTGGTTTGGCTATTTGGGGTTATATCCACCTTTTTTTCAAGTTTTTAAAGCGTCGTTCTTTAGAAGTTCGCATCAGATTTGGTATCAGAGCTTAGGTTCCAACCATGTTTAATCCTTTTATCGTTTGTCTTCTTATTTTTAACATTTAATTTTAGGATTTTTGGCTATTTTCTACTTTAGGTGACTTGCGGTTATTTCTTAGAGAGAGGAACCAATTTTTTTTCTTATTTATTAGTACTAAAAAAATGAAATTAAAAAAAAATTAAAAAAAACCAAAATTCTAAAAAAAAAAAGAAATTCATTATTAAAAAAAGGAAAGTTAATTTAAGGTTTTTGACAAGTAAAGAAAACTAATTGAGCTTTTTTACTAGTTTATTTTTATTTGGGCTAGTTAAATTATTTGGCCTTTTTTAGTGGTTGATTTAGATATAATTCGGAACAATTTTTCCCTTGGGATCAGATCTAAAGTTAAAATAAATTTGGGTTGGGCTTAGCACTTAAGAACCTCTAACTTTGGTTTTAGGACTTTGTTAGACAGCTTTGGGTAATTTAGGCTAAATTTTCATTCCTTATGTTTAATTTCTTGTTTACTTTCGTATTTGTTTTTTTGCTGTCCCTGTTCATCTTTTGGTTTGTTTCTTTGTTTTAATTAGTTTTATTTGTCCAATTCACTTTATTTCTAATTGTCTTTATAATTCTAATTCTGTTTTATTTGCTTTCTAGTGTCAAATAGTGTTTCATTACTCTTTTAGCAATTATTTTTTGATTTCTTATTGCCAAAATTTCATTTATTGTTATCAAAATTTCATTTACTTGTTTTTAGGGATTAGATTCGTATTTTTGCATTCTTAGTTTTGTTTCCATGTCAATTTTATTCCGTTGAGAATCATTTTGATTAAATTGCGGTATTAGTTGGATTGAAAGCGCAAAATTGCCACTTGAACTAGTTTATTTAAAGAACTATTGAAAGAAACTTAAGTGGTAAAAGGCAAGAGTGTGTGAGCTCATTAGAGGGTAAAAGCCTTATATTTTGTGTGAAACATGAGTGACCAGAGTGACATTATTTCGAGTGTACACACGTGAGGGAGTGATTGTGAGGTTCTTTAATTAATTAACATAATATCTCACAATGGATCTAAAATGGATAAAAATAAATAAGAGTTTACCATAAAAGCAATGAATAACAAATAGAAAAATTCATGCAAATTTTGGAAAACTTACAAATAGACATGGCAAAGGTGAAGCAGGGTAAATTTAAGAGTGAGCCTAGCACACGTATGACTAGTAAGCGAGTTCATAAGTTACTTTTGGGTTCTGATAGTGAGTTTGAAGTAGAAGATGAGTTTGATAAGAACTCAATAGTTAGTAGAGGTAGGAACGGGCAAAGAGGAGATAAGATTGATTGGAGACATAAAATAAATCATTGGGATAGACATGGTAGGGAACGAGTGGTGTAGATCGTAATCTAGGTAGCATTAAGATAAAGATGCCATCATTTCAGGGTAAGAATGACCCAGAGTTATACATAAAGTAAGAGTAGAAGGTATAATTAATTTTTTATTGTCATAGTTATTCGGAAAAGAAGAATATTAAGTTAGCTGCAGGAGAGTTTACTGATTATACCTTAGTTTGGTGAGACCAATTATTATTGAGTAGGAGGAGGAATATGGAGCATCCAATAAACACTTTGGATGAGATGAAAACCATTATGAGGAATAGGTATATGCCTAGTCATTATTATAGGGACTTACATTATAGGTTACAGACTCTTACTCAAGATAGTAGGAGTGTCGAGGATTATTTTAAGGAGATGGAGACCGCTATGATTAGGGCAGATGTAGTTGAGGATAGGGAAGCTACTATGGCTAGGTTTCTTAATGGGCTTAATAGAGATATAGCTGATGTGATAGAGTTTTAGCACTATGTAGAGATAGAGGACATGGTCCATAAGGTTATAAAGGTAAAAAAATAGCTTAAACGAAAGGGAGTAGTTAAACCTAGTACTAAGATAGGTTCGAATTCCACATCCTGAAAACCAAATTGGGCTTTTAAGAATAGTAAACCTGTTACTAGAACTAGAAACGAGGACGTGAAGTAGAAAGGCTAAGTAGTAAGTCAATCGAAGGATAAAGGTAAAGATGTAGATAAAACAAGAAGAAATAGAGACATTAAGTGCTTAAGGTGTCTTAGTAAGAGTCATGTTGCTTCACAGTGTCCTAACAAGAGGGTCATGGATTTGAAAGATTTAGGAAAATTAAAGACTAAAAAATATGAGAGTGATCGTAGTAAAGAGATGTCTACATTAGAGGATGTTAGTGATATAGAGTATGCCGTAAATAACAAGGCCTTAGTGATTAGGCGTACTCTAAACACTCAGGTTAAGGAAGAGGAGGGTGATCATGTGCAGAGAGATAACATTTTTCACACTAAGTGTCACATTCATGATAGAGTATGTAGCTTGATCATAGATGGTGGTAGTTGTGTGAATATTGCTAGTAAACTTCTTGTTGATAAGTTGAGCATATACACTACTAGACATCTTAGACCTTATAAGTTACAGTGGTTGAATGATTGTGATGAGGTCAAGGTTAATAGACAAGTGATAGTGGCATTTTCGATAGGAAAATATAAAGATGAGGTGTTATATGATGTAGTACCTATGCACGGAGGGCACTCGTTATTGGGTAGACCTTGGCAGTTTAATAGGCGTGCCATTCATGATGAGTATAGTAATAGGTACTCATTTAAGAAATAAGGTTGGAATATTACATTAGCACCAATGACATTTAAGCAGATTTATGAGGAACAACTTAGGATACAACGGTCTCTTGAAGAATCTAGGTCTAGTGAGACCAAGAGTGGGTGTATTCTTAAGAGTAATGGAAAATTTGAGTGCAAAGGAAAATTGGTTAAGAAATTGAGTGTATATGCGAAGCATAAGGAGTTAAGGAAGCTTTTTATAGGAAAAGATCTCTGATTGTACTAGTGTACAAAGGAGCTTATTTAAGCACTAACGATCTTAACCCTTTTATGCCTAATTGTGTTATTTCTCTTTTGTATGAGTTCGATGATATATTCCCTGAGAAGATGTCAAATGAGTTACCATTGATTTAAGGGATTAAGCTCTAAATTGACTTTGTGCCTGGAACAATTATTCGTAATCGACCAACTTACAGAGCCAATCCTGAAGAAACAAAAGAGTTGTAAAGGCAGGTGGAGAAGTTGCTAGCGAAAGGTCTGATCAGAAAGAGCATATCATCTTTTGCAGTTCTTGTACTGCTCGTGCCTAAAAAGAATGGGACGTGGAGGATGTGCATTGATTGCAAAGCCGTCAATAAAATAACGGTAAAGTATCGACACCCCATTCCTAGATTAGAAGACATGTTGGATGAATTGCATGACCCATGTTTGTTTACTAAAATTGATCTAAAGAGTAGATACCGTCAAATTAGGATGAAAGTAGATGATGAATAGAAAATTGCATTTTAGACTAAGCATAGATTATATGAGTGGCTAGTCATGCCATTTGGTTTAATGAACCTAATACTTTTATGCTATTAATAAATCATGTATTGCGTGCTTTCATAGAAAAATTTGTTGTAGTCTATTTTGATGACATTTTGGTATATAGTAAATCGTTAGACAAGCATATGGGTCATTTGAAATCTGTTTTAAATGTGTGTAGGAATGAGAAATTGTATGCCAACCTTAAGAAGTGTACCTTTTGCATTAATAGAGTTGTTTTCTTGAGCTATGTTGTGAGTGCCGATGGTATCGAGGTATATGAGGAAAAGTGAGAGCTATTAAGGAGTGGTCAATGCCAAAGTCTATTTCTGAGGTTCGGAGTTTTTATGGCTTAGATAGTTTTTATATATGTTTTGTGTGAGATTTTAACACTATAGCCACACCTTTGACTGCGATAATGCAAAAAGATGTAAGATTTAAATGAGGTGAGGAATAAGAGAGAGCATTTAATTTGATAAAAGAAAAACTTTAAATGGAGTGAAGAACAAGAGAGGACATTTAATTTGATTAAATAAAAACTTTGTTCTGTTCCATTATTATCTTTGCTTGATTTCACTAGTACTTTTGATATCAAATTGATGCTTCTGGGATTGATATAAGTGCTATGTTGATGCAGGAAAAATGCCAATAGCATTTTTTAGTGAGAAGTTTAGCAAAGCGCTATTGAAATATTCCACATATAATAAAGAGTTGTATGCCTTAGTGCACTCTTTGGAGACATGGCAACATTATTTGTGGCCAAAAGAGTTTGTGATTCACACTGATCATGAATCCTTAAAGCACTTGAAGGCGCAAGGCAAGCTGAGTCATACACATTCGAAGACGAATTCTTTCGATGAGTGGGAGAATGATTTAAGCCCACTTGGATGCTTGTAATCATTTTGTTCGTGATCCTTTACATGTTCCTCAAGACTCGATAACTAGATCCTGAGCTAAGGAGATCATATTAAATGGACTTGTTCAAAACATAATGATGCAAAAGGCCCAATCTATTACTTTACTTGCACAATTGAGCTCAGTTGAAGATTATAGATGGTACAATCTCATTCAAGTATCAAAAGAAGAGAGTCCCAACCCTTGTTAGACCTCATTAAACATAGGCTAAATTTGTCACTATTCCTTAGGCTTATTACTTTTCATAGTTTAGGAGTATTTTGGTTATTTTTTTTCATGGACTTTTGGATCCGAATTTTATTTGACTCGTAGTACTTTATGAGACCTTGTTATGTGCCAATTTCAAGCCCAAACTATATTATTAGGGTTTTTAAATTAAAAACCCTAATTTTTAGGAGTATAATGTATTTAAAGATGCTATAACCTTTGGCCAAGGGGAAAACACAAAAATACATATTTTTAATGTGAATTAAGCTTTACTTTCAAGTTCTTTACATAAACTTGAGATTTAGAATTTATTAAGAGTGATCTTGTGGCATTCTCTTTTAGAATATCGTTGGTTATTTGATTAATTGCTAGTTTTGGGTCAATGGTTAACTTTCTAACATTGGTTTGACTATTCGGGTTTCTATCCACCTTTTTCAGGTTTTTAAAGTATCGTTCTTTGGAAGTTCACATTATAGCGTGTCGAGAATGAATGGCCAACCCGGTTGGTTATTTAAAACTATTTGTAGACCAATGTAATGTTTTATGTTATTTGGTTTAATGAATATGTATGTATGTATG
>JAXCLQ010071992.1:0-10938 GCA_035584115.1 Cedrela odorata
TAAAAGAAACTTACCAATTCTCCTTGTTTTCCCTCTTCTTTCTCTTCCTTTCTTTCTTCCCTCTTTTCTTCTCCTCCTAATTGCCTTGTACTAATCCTTACTTCTCAAATTGAAAACATTAACTTTTGTTTAAGTATAATGGCTTAAACATATGGATGGCATAGATTTCTTCAATCAAATCCAATGGCTCTCCATTTTCCATCTATTTTCTATCAAATATTAATTAATTATAATTTCTTAAAACACATGGATGGCTTGGATTAACTTAACAAATCCAAGGACTCTCATTTTGTCACCCCATTTTCTACTAATATTAATTAATTCTAATAACTTAAACACATGGAAAGTTAAGATTACTTCAATCAATCCAAGGGATCAAATTTAGCTACCTCATTTTTTACTAACATGGCTCATGTTAATTCTTCACAAAACATGCTTAGAATTGTGATAAGTGGAGGGTTTAGATTAAAGTAAATGGATAGTTAGGATTATGTAAAGAATTTTGGCCAAACACAATATTTTATTCATTTATTTATTTATTTTACTTTATTATATACATATATATAAACTTGGGCTTGGGCTTAGGCTTGGGCTTAAACAATTGAGCTTAGATATAACAAATGGGGTTTGCGCCTAACTAATTAAATTAGGCCCAATATATATATGTATATATTATATTCCTGGCCTATTTAATTTTATTTTAATCTATATCTACAATTCCAAAAATGACCTTGTTAACAATAAAATTCACATTTCTATCCTTCATCTCTACTACATTTTTCCAAACTTACAAAAATGCCCTCATATATTTACCTTATACCATTGCTTAATAATTATGAGTTATACAAAAGAAATCGTAGGTGTTACAGGTACTGCTTTTGGGTATTTTTCTTTCTACCCTTGAGTGCACTAAAATTATTTTTCCTGCTTGGCAGAGAACGTGTTACTCTTGGGTATTTTCCTTTCTACCATTGAGTGCACTCAAATTTAAACTTTTCATATCTTGCCTTTTTGTAGATATTTTAACAAGTTTTAATGATTAGATATCAAAGATTTCATGACTAGAATTAACATTTTACTAAATGACGAAATTTTACATAAATAAAAAAGAAAACAACTTTTACTAGTAATATTTCCTGAGCATGTCAACGAGTTTCTCATGCCATATCTTATACGGTATTTTGGGAACTACTTTTGATAGAGTTCTGTTCAAGATGTATATTGCGGTATATAGGGCATATCCTTAAAGATATGTAGGTAAGTCTATGAAGCTTATCATAGATCATATCGTATCTAATAAAGTACAATTCCTCTTTTTTGATACACCATTATGCTATGGTGTATAAGGAGGTGTAAGCTAAAAAAGTATACCATTAATTTTAAGAAATTTAGTACTTAAGTATTCACCTCCACGATTAAAATGTAGAATCTTAATACTCTTTCCTATTTGTTTCTCTAATTCAGCTCTGAATTCTTTGAACTTTTCAAAAGATTCAGATTTGTACTTCAATAAGTACACATAACCATACCGTGAATGATCATTAATAAAGGTTATGAAGTATGAGAAACCCCCCCTGACTATTTCACTAAATAGACCACATACATCAGTATGTATCAATTTAAGAACTTCATTGGCTTTTTTCCCTTGTCCAACAAAGGGCGATTTGGTCATCTTATATTAAACCTTATTCTTGGAATATAAGGGTAAAGAAGTCATTTGCATGATATTCACATCACACATGCATGGTAATAGTTAGTTGACATAATATCGAGACTTAGGTGAATTTAAATTTTTGTTCAATGATATAAATTTAATGTTATGAGTTGAATTTTCATGTTGGATTTCGGTATGTTGCCCTACGCTGAAGCACTCGATGATCTTGCTGGCCTGTTATGCAAATCCTATTTTTGTAAATGACCAAAATAAAAATTTTTCAAAGTTTCAAGTAATTTTAAAATTTTTAAAAATAATAGAGGGCCTTAATGATATTTGCCAAATCAAAATTAAACACTTTCTCTTTCTTTTAGAATGCAACATCATCGTATTTCTTCCTCTCTTAAATGCTTCTCTTCTCTATTTCTTCTTCATTTCTCAACTAAATTTTCCAAAATCTAACCAAAATTCTTGTAGAATTTCATTACCCAATCGATTAACGACTTCTTCTCTTCAATTTGGAACTCAAATTGGGCTAAGACAAGCAAGATTATAGCTTGACAAAATTTAGGTTTCAACTACAATTTGGGGTTTTGTGTTTAAACATCAAATCAGAGTTTCGATGAGTTTCTACAAGCCAACGGTATGCTTGTTAAACCATAATAGTTTCGATTTTAACATTTTAAAAGTAATAAAAATCTAAGATTTACTATTTATATCAAATTTATGTTTGATTTTGTATAGAAAACGTAGATTTGTGCCTTATAGGGATGATTGAAAGGATATGAAAGGATATGATGACGAATATACGTTAATTCGTTATTTGAATAATTGTATTTATATTTACCAAAAATATAAAATTATGTGGAATTGTGTTGTAAAAGGATATTTGAGTTCATAAGGGTATTTTATTATCAATTTATGTGTTGGATCTTGGTTAAAAGTGGATTTTAAGCATTTGAGCATATTTTGGAAATTGATTTAGTAATGTGAAATTGATAATGATGCTGGCCATGAGATTTCAACGGCTAAAAATCAGATAAATGGCCTATTAGATTAGCTTCGTGAAGTGTCGTGTGTCAACTAAGAATACTTTGTCACATTTTCCACAAGCATGTCATTTAAGCGCATTAAGTATAGTCGTTTGGGGACTTTAAACTTATTTGAAATTTAAATGTGTGAAAACCTGCGAGAAGAGCCGACTGAGCGTGAAGACGCACAGTGGGAGTGGTTACCCTCCTTTTTGTTATGAGTAAATTTATACATGTATAATTATGTAAATAAAATGCTTGTAATATATATAAATATATACGCATGTGTGTTAATTTATTGAAAATGAAAATGTTATTGTTGTTTGGTATGATATTGGAAAATGATTTGTGTACTGTGGTCTGTAGTTATATTATGTTTTGATATACATGCATATAATGGTCAAGGAGGTTGAGTTTTAATTTACATGGGTACATTAACGTACTAAAAATAAATTATTTTTAATACATGTATATTGGTGATATGAGGTCGTTAAGGCCGGTTATTGATATATGGCTAGTGGGCCAGGTTAATTATTGTATATATAGGGCTATAACCAATGGACAAACCTATAAGAGGCCGCATAGATTACTAGTGTCGCAGTGGGGCTATATAAGAAAAGTTAAGCCATGGTAAACCCACTGTGAATCGGTGCGCAGATGCGCAATTATATAAACCTTATGGAAAGTCTTATCTGCTTGATAGGAATCTCCTAAATTTAATAGGTCTGACGAGAACAGTCACTTTATCACCAAGTGACTGCTCAAGCCAACATCAGTGAGACGGGCTTGTTTTATAAATGCATGTTTTATATAAATTAAATAATTTTACAATGCTTAAGAAATGGGTTTCTGTTTTACAAGAATGCATTGAATAGGATTTTCTGCATAACAAGCTCACTAATGGATTTCGACGTTATCTCAGCCAAGGAAGCAGTCGAGATAATATGGCCAACCCGTTTTGGTTGTTTTAAATGGATGCAGACCATCTTTACATTGTTTACATTTATTAGTTGTACATGAAAATGAATATATATGTACTTTAAACATATTAACAACGAACTCCTAATATCATGATTTAGAAATGTGCATTCATGTATGTATGTCTATGTATTTATGCATTTACTCACTGAGTATAGTTGAATACTCACTCCTCACAATTACAGCTTTCAGATTAGGCTCTTTAATCTTAGCTGGGCTTGTGGGAGCAGTTGAGAGCACCCGACGCTCTGGGTAGGTTTTCCTCTTGATTCACATGTAGGTTATGTCCAACTAGATAGTGTCATTTAGTTTCTTATGATGTATTTGTAAACCAAACAGTTTATGTCAATATTTATGTAAGTTTAACCAAACTGAGAATGATTTTCATTATGTTGATTTTATAACAGTTTTATATGTAATGTGGATGAATTGATTACGGAGATCAATTCTTTGATGTTAATGATCCTATAGAATAGAATTTGTTATTATGAACTATTTTTAGGTTTTGGATATTCACAGATAAACCTTACAGGCTCTCTTAAGACATTTTGGGATAGGGTGTATCATGAAAGTTTGTGACGATTGTCACAGGTGAACCCCAGGGTCAGGGTGTGACAATTTTAGTGGTATAAGAGCAACAAGTTTTGAAAATTACTTTTAAATATTTTGGAAGACAGCTTGATGTTTTTAATGGGTTGAACATAGTTTTAAAAATAAATTATTTTGAAATTATCCAGTGGACATCAAGTGAGTTAAGTCGTAGATAAGTATATGCATATGTAAAGCATATATGATCGAACTTCACTTTTTTTTTTTTTTTTGTAGAATATGCCTCTACGTACAGGAAAAAGAAGGGATAGACCCCGTAGGGTACCGACATCTAAGGAAGAGAAACTGACATATTCCTTACGTGTACCCTACTTTCTTCAACCAGAACAAGTAGCTCCATTTCCACAGTCTGTGATAGAAATGCCAGCTAATGTGCCACCGGAGAAGTGGATAGCGTTTATGGCATATTTGAATGCCTAGAACCAAAATCCAGCTCAGCCTAAGCAAGTTCCCTTGGGACAACCACCCAATGAACCGATGATGGCACCTCTAGTGCCAACAGTTCCTACAGCTGCTGTAGAGCCTTTTAGACTAGTATACAGGCTTTATAAGTTAATAAAAGAAGCAAGATAATTAGGATGTAAATCTTTCTTAGGATATTCTGATACAGTTGTGACAAGTAGATGGCTGAGAGTAGTATAGCAAAATCTGTAAGATATAGGCATTGTATATGAAGATAAATTGAAAGTAGTTGTACGGTTATTGCAGGATAGTGCTGCTACTAGGTAGTAAAACATGTTAGCTAGATCTAGCACACAATTGACATGGGTTGATTTTCTGAGAGAGTTTCAGAATCAGTATTTTACTCACTACCATAGCAATCAGAAAAGACAAGAGTTCTTGAATATGAGGCTAATGGGTAAAACAGTGGTAGAGTATGAAATCTAGCTGAGAGAACTGACAAAGTTTATTCCTGAATTTGGTAATAAAGAGACCCTTTGTGACAAATTTGAGGCAGGACTTAACTTGGACATAAGAGAGTGGATGCCAGTGATCGGTATGTAGAGTTATCGAGAGATGGTACAGTTAGCACTTTAGGCAGAGAAGCTGATAGGGGAAAGAAGGTCAAGAGTTAGTTTTTAGAAGAGAAAGGATTTGAATGTTTCTATAGGCCAGTTGTCAAAGAAGAGCCACAACAGTTCATCCAGCGGTGCTTCTGTGCCTAGTCTGACTAGTAATCCACTTTTCTCTTCGCATGAATCTTCTGGATTTAGATCCAAATAAGGATCAAATGCTTCGAGGTCTACTTCAAATTCTCTGCAGATGCAGAGAACTAGTAGATGTCCTCTTTGTAGGAAGCAGCATATTAATGCATGTAGATCTCCCATGACATGCTTTCATTGTAGACAGACAGGTCACATCAAGAAGAATTGTCTAAGTTTGAAGAGACCTAAGTTGACTACACCTTTTGCTTAGGGTCAGCATCTTGCATTCCTTCAGAAGCGACCTCTAGCTCAGACTTCTATTCTACCTAACAGGAGATCTAGGTCTAGTAGCACGTCATCAGCTTAGGGTGCACAAAGGAGTCAGCCTAAGGTTCAAACCAGAGTGTTTGCATTGAACCAGGAACAAGCTCATATTAATCCAGATGTGATCATAGGTATGGTGTTAATTTTTGGTCAGCCAGCATACATTCTTATTGACCCCGGATTTAACAGATTATTCATCAGTGTATCATTTGCACAGCATATCGACAGAGAGTTAAGTCCTTTAGACCAAGAATTATTAGTGCATCACCACTGAGGCAGAGATTGCTTAGAAAGACTATATTTAAACAGTATGGGGTGATGGTGGGAGAGACTACCTTAAAGGCAGATCTTATTCCACTAAAAATCCAAGATTTTGATACCATTTTGGGAATGGATTGGCTATCACAACATCGGGCTTCAGTAGATTGCTTTACCAAACAAGTAACTTTCCGAAAGCCTGGTGTTGTAGTGGGGTTGTATAAGGAAAGTTAAGCCATGGTAAGCCCACTGTGAGCCGATGCGCAGATGCACAATTATATAGACCCTATGAAAAACCTTGTCAACTTAATAGGGATCTCCTAGATTTGATGGATACGACGAGTACAATCACTTTATCACCAAGTGACTACTCAGGCCAACATCAGTGAGACGGACTTGTTTTATAAATACATGTTTTGATATAAATTAAATGATTTTACAATGCTTAAGAAATGGGTTTCTGTTTTACAAAAATGCATTGCATATGATTTTATGCATAACAAACTCACTAATAGATTTCGACATTACCTCAGCCAAGGAAGTAGTCGAGATAATATTGCCAGCCCATTTTGATTGTTTTAAATAGATGCAGACCATCTTTACATTATTTACATTTATCTGTTGTACATGAAAATGAATATATATGTACTTTGATCATGTTAATAATGAACTTCTAATATCATGATTTAGAAATGTGTGTGCATGTATGTATATTTATGTATGTATGCATTTACTCACTTAGTATAGTTATATACTCACTCCTTATAATTACAACTTTCAAGTTAGGCGCTTTAATGTTAGCTAGGCTTGTGGTCTAGCTAGGCTTGTAGTAGCAATTGGGAGAACCCGATGCTCTAAGTAGGTTGTTTTCTTAACTCACATGTAGGTTATGTCCTACTGGATAGTGTCATTCGGTTTCTTATGATGTATTTGTAAACCAGACAGCTTATGTTAATATTTATATAAGTTCAATCCAACTGAAAATGATTTTCATTATATTGAGTTTATAATAGTTTTATATGTAATATGAATGAATTGATTACGGAGATCAATTATTTTATGTTAATGATCCTATGGATGAGAATTTATTATTATGAATAGTTTTCAGGTTTTGGATATTTACAAATAAGTCTTGCAGGCTCTCTTGATATATTCTGGGTATAAGGTATATCATGAGGGTCTATGGTAATTGTCACAATTGGACCTCAGGATTAGGGCGTAACATGTAAGCTAGCAGGGTCAAAGGGTAGCACCCTTACGAGGGTGCAGGTTGCAGAGCCTTGGCAGAAAAATGAATTTTTGTTAGATAAAAATACAATTTTCGCTTAAAATATTTAAGAAAATCCAAGTTTGAGCAAGAAGTATTGACACATGAGAATGAGAAGATCGATACATGTACCAAAGTATTGATACTTAAAGAATGCAAGTTGATATTTGATAAAAGAATCAATACCTTCCATGAAGATATCGATACTTAGAAAAATAGTACACATGAGAATGAAAAGATCTATACATGTACCAAAATAGTACTTGTGTAAGTGGTGACTAAAGAAATGTTTTGATATTTTGTGATTATAAAAAAATGAAGAAACATAAAAAATAAAAAAATTTCCTCTGATTTCTTTTTTAAAATAGTGAACTGGAATAGGTCGACACTGTTCCTGAAAGGTGTCAATCCAAATGACCCCTGTAGACGTAAGTGTCGATCCTTTCTTTAAAGAGGCCGACACTCATCAACCTTAAACCGCAAATGTTTATCAATACACTTCTCAGAGGTATCGATACTCACTGCTTTTATATAGAAAGTATCAATACTTATCACGAAAGTATCAACACTTTACATTAGTTTCACAAGTATTAGCTTATGTTCAAAGTATCGATACCTGATCCTGTATGAAATCAAGTATTGATACTTTTAGCTAGTAAGTGTCGATACTTGTCACCTAATATCAATACTCACTCTTGAAATGACGGCAAGTATCGATACTTTTCCAAAAGTATTGATACTCACTCATCACAAAATGATATTGGAACTCAAGTATCAACACTTTTCACTAAAGTGTTGATACTCGCTTAAAATGTATCAATGCTTGAACATCAAGTGTCATCTTCTTGCATCAAGTATCGACTCTTTTCACAAAAGTATTGATACTTGGTGCATCCTGAATGACACTGTTATTTTTCACGATTTCTAGTGTTTTCAAAACACATCAAATCAACTCAAAACAACTTTATTCATTATCCAAGCCACAACAAACATACAGATGAACATATATCAACATCTTATCACTTGTTTCCAAAATATACATGCATACATATGTTGGCAGTGCTCTGATACCACTTGAAGGAAACACCATATTTTGTTTCGCACTTATAGCAGAAGCACGACGCGCAAGATCAGTTCCCTGGCACACAACTGCCGCAAGGGAGCCATGCCAGTTTCATAGACATGCGAAAAGGGCTTCCAAGGATCTAGACATGTACACATACATGTTTTGAAATTTAAACTTTTTTCAAATTTAAACAAAAAGTTAAGAGATCTCACTTCTTTAATTTGCAATCTGAAACAGCAATTCAATCTCTGCACTTGCCTCTAAGTGTATCCATACTTCGGGTTGGTGACGGTAGTTTTGGCTTCGTTGTGGGATTTTCAAGCTTGGGTTCTAGTTTCACCAAACTAAACCAAAGCTTTCTCACTCTAACCTCTACCTTCCTCCATCTTTGTTTTAGTTCAAAACCAAACACACTTCCAAGCTCTTGTAAGAAGGAAGTTCACAGGAATACAAAGAAAATGAAGAAGAAGTGCTCTCAGTTTCTTAAACCCTTTTTTTTTATACAACATCTAATGCTTAGCTTAAGACTTAACACTTAAGTCTTGTTGTTTTAAATCAATTCTAATTGATTTCTTTTTCCACTAACATAAACAACACATACTTGCCTTCTCAATTCATTAACTGAATTAAAGCAAATCCATGTGTTTTGCCTTATGATTGGTGGGAACTTAACATTAATCCAATTA
This sequence comes from Cedrela odorata, assembly GCA_035584115.1. NCBI lineage: Eukaryota > Viridiplantae > Streptophyta > Magnoliopsida > Sapindales > Meliaceae > Cedrela > Cedrela odorata. The sequence goes on from JAXCLQ010071992.1 coordinate 9,019, forward strand.
ATGTCTTAATAATATATATATTAATCAAATTAATGCACACACACATACACACACACACACACATATATATATATATATATTAAGAGAAAGAGAGTTAGATATTTATATATATATATATATACACACATATTATATTAATACTCTAATAATATATACATGTATTATTATATATAAATATCCTATATATTTTATTACTTTAATAATATATACATATATAATTAGTAATGATTATATACTTAAGATATATATATATAAAATGATTATTACCTTTTTGATATTTTTAATATTATTACTTTATTCAATATTAAAGTATTATATATATGTATATATATATATAAATATTAAAATATACGTAAATTATATTTACGTTATCCTATAATTAACTGAAACATTTCTCATACAAATGAGTGCTAGCGCGTCCCAGCTAGAAAATACAATAAAGAATTAAATTGTTATCCGATCAAAGTGTCGGGACAATATCATTAACTAATTAATAATTGTTATATAATAGCAATTACCATCATCATCAAGTAACTGACTAATATGTGTGACCCTCTAGGTTCATTATGAGTTGGACATGAGTAGATACGAATTCTTTCGTATCACTTTGATACAACTCTTTGTATCCAAAGTTTCCAATGATCATGAGTGACCTCTAACAAGATGTCATAACCCCTATAATGAATATACCGAATAAACCCATCTAATCATACGTGCATGTAGTAAAGTCTCTCTACTATCGACTCTCAATCAAGTGCGGGTCATGGTATCATCAAACTCATAAGTCAATCATAGTAACATTACCTCAATCATATATAGGATTCATATATCCGCGAAGTACCTTTCCAGATATACATGCTTTGGCCAAAGACTTTATTCCTGCGTATGACAATTCCACTTAGGATCTTATGCTTTAACATCTGAACTAGCAGATTCCATTTTGGCTATCACTTATCTTCATACACTTAAACACATTTCCAGCAAGCTTCTTTCACCAAACATGGCTAGCTCGGTGCGATATACACAAGTGAACAGTGTGGAGGGCAACCGTGACACCTTAGGTTAAATGACTAGTGGTACAATAGTATGGCTATATGACTTATCATTGACTATGGATAATCATCCATGTGATTTGTCACGTTTGGTCACGTTCAGTAATATGTTCTTTAACGTATTACCCATATTTTTGCTCTTGTGACATGAGACTCGTCACTCAACTATTAGCATCCAATACTAATCATTGGCAACATCAAGCATTCTAGTCATGTAATGTCAACTTAAAACTGATTCGAATGTATTCAAATCAAAACTCTATACTCATATATAAAACTCTTTGCAAATAGAGTCTTGACATCATAATATATCACGGGATCTCTTTGCATTTTATATGATATAAATTCTCAATTGAACATGCAAAATGATATAAAAGCCATTTTATTAATCGTAAACTAATTTACAATTAATTACAAAATTACATATACAATGAAATGATGTCCCTGAACCATATGACACAATTGGTTATAGAGCATATCTCCAACATTTACGCAGTCAACTCTGAAACTATACACAGAGGTATACACTCTTTCCAATCTCAAATCTTTTATCTTAAGCTAATCTAATGTTTCCTTAAACAATGTATCTACAAAGCTCCTTGGATCGATGAATATTTGGTTCAGCTCCCCAGATCAATGAATATTTTGTTCAACTCTATCCCTATTATGTTCATTATAACTACCAAGGTGTCATCGTGTGGATAATTTACCCCAATGGCATCTTCCTTAATAAACATGATCAACACTACATGTATCCTCTGTTTCTTGCTTGCTTGCAAATTGAAAACACCGTTGTAACACCCCATTCTCATACTTATTCAATCAATCATTATTACATAATACTACATCATTTCATACAAAGAGTGTT
>JAXCLQ010071993.1:0-10938 GCA_035584115.1 Cedrela odorata
TCAAGAAAATTGCTGGTACGTGTTCTATAATAATTCTCAACTGGGTATGTTTGCACTTTTTAAAATGCAGATTCCATTTAATTTGAAGCTGAATTGCTTTAATCAGTGTTGATTTTGGTGCAATTCAAAATTAATTCAGCATTGAATCCACATTTTAAAAAGTCCGAACATTTGCAAGAGAGGACTCTCGTATTTTAATTCATCGTTAATTTTTTATTTTTGAATTTGGATATGAACAAAATTTGACAGGAGAAAAATTCGGATTCGATGCAAGGAATGCAATGGTGATAGATGAAGGAGGAGCAGAAATTGATTCAATTGAAGTGATTAGAGATAATGATAAGCCGTTCATAGTTGAATATGCAAATTCTTTAATAAGGTAGTTAAATTAATATTTAGGGTATTATTAAATCCTTAGAAAAATAGAATTATTAATGATGCTTAAGTTGTAATTATAAAATAGCTTTCTTATAGTAATCAAATTGTACTCAAATCTCAAATAATCAGCATACATATATATATATATGTGTGTGTGTGTGTGTTGGGGATGGTCCAGAATGCATAAGGTTCATGAGGATAAAGGCACGAGATGGTTTTATAGGCAGAGATTGATGGCGTCACGAGGCCGACCTCTTCCCGAGGAAAGTCGTTGAAGTGATAGGAGTTGAGACCTCTCTCGATAGCTAGGAGACTCGGATCGTATCTTATCCCAAGGACGCTCCAGTAAGGCCTTGGCCTCGGCCATAGCTTATAAGGTCTTGGATATGTGGTCCACAAAGGTCTCGGTCTCGGTCTCAGAAAGGCGACATCTGGTTTTATCATGAATAACGATCCTCAAGTAGGGATTTCCAAGACCGAGTTGCAGTTACGTATTAGCAAACGATTCATCTCCTTCCCGTACATTCTCATATCATTCCAAAATAAGAATTTTTGCCAAAATAGGTTTCTTACATAATAAGAATTATAAGGATATAATCTTACGAAAAACTGATGTTTAGCTTCTAGAATCTCCACGATTCTCGCACAAGGGGATTCTAGTTGCCCGATTTCAGTGTTTTACCACATTAAGGAAATGATAACACTTATAAAAGGGAATCAGCGGCGACCAGGTAAAGAGAGGAAACCCTAGCAAAAAAGAATATTATCAATTTTACTAAGGATCTCTCTTAAAAAAAATTTCATAAAGTAAAACCCTAACTTAAGCATCGGAGGGTTTTTGCTAGGCAATCGACTTTTTACCCCCATAGCCATTGATTGTGGTCGCAGGTTAAAGACGAAAGAGGAGATAAGGTTGTTGCTGGTGCACGAAATTCACGGAAGGGATTTTTGCTGCATCAACATCTGGCGCAGTCTGTGGGAATTGAGCAAAAAAGTCATAAGAAATTGCAGGAAGGAAAACATGGTAACTTCACGGATGTATGTGACAAGGAACAAAGCAACGACGATGGGAATCTTAACGACAACAGTACGAACAATCGTACGGCAGTGAACCAAGATGTTGGCGACCAGCCGCCACCATTAGAGGACGCAAATCGCGATTTAGAGGCCTCATCGCTGTACCAACTCCCTCCTCATCCTGGGATAACGGAAACAACCTAGTTGACTAAAAGGCTGGTTGAGAATGAACGGCAATACGCGGAGAAGAATAAGTAGATTCAAGCCTTGACTGAAGAAGTAGCATGGATGAGGAAGATACTACAAGCTGGTTCCCCGGCGTTAAAAACACCCAAACCAGTCGAGGCTGTCGAAAGCAATGTGCTTGACATAATGCACAAGAATCGCCTAGCAAAACATTGCTGAGACACTACTAGGAGAAAATACACACTGCCGTAGAAAAGGAAAAAGGGAAAAATTCAGACTATTTCTTTAAAAAGCCTTAAGACCATGATGATGCTGATAGGCTCCATGTCAAGCCACAACATATGTTCGAAGATTCCCCAGAGGATTCAATAGTGATTCGTAAAAGAGGATCGGGCAATAACCCTGGTTGAAAGGACATGAGGGCGTTTGTTGATCAAAAATGACAAAAAGAAGGCTCGATGCCGAGCCCCTCCAGATGAAGGAGGTTAAGGGAAGATAGCGGTCAGGTCGATAGTCTCGAAGCCCGAATCCAGAAGCTGGTCGAAGAGCTAGAAGACCAGAAGTAGAGGGAAAGGCAAAAGAGAGATGAACCTATGCCGAATATGGGATCTTATTCTAGGTCCCCTTTTTCTCAAAAAATATTAAGTCTCACTCTCCCCAAAAAATTCAAGATACCACAAATAAACCCCTTCACGGGCAAAACTGACCCATTGCTACATATGGATCTTTTTAGGGAGATGATGATAATCTAGGGATTAGATGCGTCCCAAATGTGTTGTTTGTTTCCCCTGACCCTTGAAGGGCAAGCGAGAAAGTGGTTCACTAACCTGACCCCCGGGAGCATTGATAGTTTTGGACAACTGTATGAAACATTTGTAAATGAATTCAGGGGGGCCATGGTGAATCTTAGAACACCGAGTTCGTTGCTGCTCACAAAGCAAGGAGCTGAAGAGAGCCTCAGGAGTTTTGTCAAAATATACCATGAGGAGGTTATGGAGCTGGGGGCTTATCACCATTCATTAGCTTTAGAGGGTCTCAGGAAGGGCTTTCAGGTGGACCGCAGATGGTATGCGGCACGAAAGCCATTAGTCACCACTTATGAAGCAGTTCGACGAAAGCTGCTGAATGAGATCGAAATTGAGGACCAAATTAAAAGACGAGGAACTATACTGGTAGAACCCAGCCCATTAAAGGCTAAGCCAATAGAAGAAGCCAAGAACAAGTTCTGCGAATTCCACCAAAGTGCCAAGCATTTGGTGGATAAATGTTTTAATCTTAGAGGCCAAGTGGAAATACTGATTCGAAACAATTATCTACAAAACTTGACAGCTAGAGAAGATGGAACTAGAGCCTTGAATTAGGAGATCGAGCACAGACAAAAACGGCAGGAAAGGGTTATGGTGATCTCAAGAGGAGCAACGTTGGTCGGGAAGTCCAATAGATCGAGGAAGAATTATTCCAAATACTCCTTACCCTATGATTCCTTGGATATCCATGTTATGAATGTTTGAGCCGAAAAGAAACAAAAACTTATCTCGGTACCAATTATGTTCATAGACAAAGATGAAATTAGAGTTTATTATCCTCATAATGATGCGTTGGTAGTAACCTTGATGGTAGGAACGGCACAGGTTAGCCATATTTTTGTGGATACAGGAAGTTTAACAACTATCATATTCAAGGAAACGTTAGATTCCTTGAAAATTGAAGATTTGAGACTCAGACCTACCGAGACTGCCCTCAATGGCTTTCGCAAATTGTGCGTTTACACCCCTGGGAATAGTACAACTACCCATTACTATGGGAGAGAGACTTTACCAGAAGACTACAATGGTAGAATTTCAAGTGGTCGATCTCAAAATGCCTTACACCATGATCCTAGGGAGATATTTCCTCAAGACCACGAAGGCAATAGAAAGTATACATTATCTGAAGTTAAAATTTTGAGTAGGAGACGGAATTGGAATTGTGAAGGGAAACTAGAAGGAGGCTCAGTCGTGTTTTGCAGTTTCATCTAAGAGCTCGTACTGTCTATCGAAGCGCCCGTGGAAAGAAATCCTAGAAACAAACGAAGGTAGTTCGCAGAATAAGCCAATTGAGATGAGACTTGAACAGGGTGATAAACCGTCGACCCTAGAATCGGCAGAAGAGCTTGAATGCGTTGTTTTGAATCAAAATTTACCTCGGAGAATGATTAAGATTGGCTCCTAACTCTCGGAAGAATTGAAATCCGAACTAAAGGCCATATTGAAGAAACACGTGGGCGTATACACATGGTCTCATGAAGACATGCCGGGCATCAACCTGCGAGTAATCTCTCACCAACTCGCCATCGATCCCTAGTACAGACCAGTGAAGTAGAAAAGAAGGTCGTTCAACGAAGAAAGAAGAGAGGCAATACATGCTGAAGTCGATAGGCTGATGAGAGCAAAATTCATCAGAGAGGTACACTACATAGAGTGGGTATCAAACGTAGTGATGGTCAAGAAAGCTAATGGTAAATGGAGGATGTGTGTGGACTTCACAGATTTGAATAAAGCCTACCCCAAGGATAGTTTTCCCATTCCTCGAATCGATCAATTGGTAGACTTCACCGCTGGTCATGAGCTGTTAAGCTTTATGGATGCCTTCTCAGGGTATAATCAGGTCAGAATGTTTGAGCCAGACCAAGAGAAGACAATGTTTGTTATTGACCAAGGGCTATACTACTACATAGTAATGCCTTTCGGGTTAAAAAATGCAGGAGTAACTTCCAAAAATTAGTCAATCGGGTCTTCAAACTACTAATAGGTATATGTGAACGATATGATTACCAATTCCCAGAAGACCCGAAACCACCCTAAGGATTTGGAAGAGATCTTCTCTTACCTAAGCAAGTATAAAATGAAATTGAACCTCGAAAAGTGCGCATTCGAAGTTTAAGCTAGGAAATTCCTTAGGTATATGGTCAGTGAGCGAGGAATCGAAGCTAATCCACAGAAGATCAAGGCGATATTGGAGTTGAAGTCTCCATCTAATCTCAAGAAACTCCAGAGTCTGACGGGACGACTGGCAGCACTGAGCAGGTTCCTGTCCAAAGCCACTGACAAGTGTTTCCTATTCTTTTAGATCATGAAGAAAGGGAAAAAGATTGAGTGGTCAAAAGAATGCGAGCGCAGCTTTCAGAAGCTAAAGCTGTATCTTACATCTCCGCCTCATCTGATAAGACCGGAAACCGGGGATACGTTATACCTATACCTTGCGATGAGCGATCACTAGGTGAGCTCGGTCTTGGTAAAGGAAGACGCCGAGAAGATTCACCGCCCCATTTATTACACTAGCAAGGTATTGTTGGACACCGAGACAAGATATTCACCCCCAGAAAAGCTAGCGCTAGCATTCGTGGTTGCAGCCCAAAAACTCAGACCCTATTTTCAAACACATCAGGTTGTGGTGTTAACAAATCAACTGCTAAAACAGATTTTGCATCGGCCCGACCTCTCAGGCCGGCTGGTCAAGTGGTCTGTTGAACTCAGCGAGTACAACATCACTTAAAAACCTAAGAATGCAATAAAGGGTCAAGCTTTGGCAGATTTCGTTGCCGAAAGTTCATGTTTGAACACCTGCTCGTTTGACAGATTATGAAACAACATCCAGATCGACGAGACCCAATCACCCAAAATGAGGAGATAACGACCTGGAGCCTCTTCATCGATGGAGCTTTTAATGCTCAGGGAAGAAGAGCTAGTATAGTCCTCATAAGTTCAGAAGGGATTGAGGTAATGTATTCCTTAAAGTTTAATTTTAAGGTTACGAATAACGAGGGGGAGTACGAAGCATTAATTGCAGGGCTCAAATTAGCTCTAGCTTTAGGGATCACAAGTCTCAACATTCACTGCGATTCCCAACTAGTGGCCAGCCAACTAGACGGCCAATTCCAAGCGCACAAATGTAATATGCAGGCATACTTGTAAAAAGCCAAGCAAGTACTGAATGCACTGAAGGCTTTTAGAATAAAACAAATCCCTAGAGCCGAGAACTCAAAGGCAGACATTCTAGCAAAATTGGCCTTCATTTTTAAAGGAAATATTCCCGCCTCTATTCTGATAGAGGTGCTGGAAAGAAGAAGCACAGGAGACGAGGACCACCCGCAGTACATATCTCAAGTGGATCCGTAGTATTGCTGGATCAATAAGATAAGGTCCTACATTTAAGACGGCAAACTCCTAGAGGATAAAGAACAAGCAAGAAAGGTTAAGAGCAGGATGGCAAGGTATACCATCATTGATGGGGAGCTGTACAAGTGGGGTTATAACATCCCCCACTTAAAATGCCTAAGACCTGAAGAAGCCACTCGGATCTTGGAAGAAATTCTCGGGATGCAACACATGTAGCTAAATTCTGTCATGAGTGTCAAGTGCACGACTGCATTCTGAGACAACCCTTTGAGAAATTAACTTCCATAACGAGCCCTTGGCCATTTTTCCAGTGGGGGCTCAATCTATTGGGCCTTTGCCACAAGCTCGGGCAAGCACTAAGTACGCTGTGGTCGCCATTGACTACTTCACAAAATGGTAGAAGCCAAACCCTTGGCGGCTATCACTGAAAAAAGGGTCACAACGTTCGTTAAGCACAACATCATCTACAGGTTCGTAATACCTCAAATTCTAATCACATATAATGGGAAGGAGTTTGACAACGGAAATTTCATAGAATTCTGCTCATATTTTGCAATTGAATGCAATGGTGACAGATGAAGGAGGAGCAAAAATTGATTCAATTAAAGTGATTAGAGATAACGATAAGCTGTTCATAGCTGAAGATGCAAATTCTTGAATAGGGTAGAAGAATAGAATTATTAATGATGCTTAAGTTGTAATTAGAAAATAGCTTTCTTATAGTAATCAAATTGTACTCAAATCTCAAATAACCAACATATATATAATAATAATATTGTAATATTGTGGTAACTGGGATGTGGATGACAGTAGATGGTGCAAACTATTTTGTTGTGGTAATGGTTCACTTGCTTAAATTGAGAATCTGCTGCTTCTTGTGGTAATGCTAATGAAGTTAAATTGTGATATTGTTTTGTTGTGGCAAGGATGATTCTGTTTTGGTGTGGTAATGATTTTCTTAACTTGTAATTGCATCTACTGCTTGTTATGGTAATGGTAGGAAAGTTAAATTGTGAATCTGTTATGTTCTGATTATGCTTAAATTGGCACTATATCTGAAACCTACAAATTCTGAATCTATTATGTTGTAGCAAGGCTGATTCAGTTTTGTTGTGGTAATGATTTTCTTAGCTTGTCCAAAATGAGGGAGTATTTAACATATAGTTTCTTTTATATGTTACATTGTCACATGTACTAATATGCATAACTTTGTCATCTTGCGTTCATTCCATTTGTTTATAAAAATTTCATGGTTTGTTGAGATAAATGATAACTAAGGAATCATCTGAGTTTCCAATATTACCAACAGCTCAAAAATCTACCATTTCAATTTTGAGAAATATAAGATAAGAAAGTTGAATGAAAGCCAACTATCTCTTGCATTTGGTGTATGATCAACAGGCTATTGATATGATTTTTTTCATTGGTTATGCAACAAGTTATGATTTCTCTAAACCTTCGAGAATGAATGTGAAAAATACTGCTAATATATAAAATATAGACGCTCAAAGTTTCTTTATCCATTTCATTATTTTACTTAGTCAACTATTAGTCAACTCTAGCGATTTTATTATTTAGAAACTAACTGCATTTGGTTGTGAGCCTGATATCATTACATATACTACTTTGATTAAGGGATTATGTCGAACAGGCATTACAGATGTTGCACTTAAGTTATTAGAGGAGATGATTATTGGGAAAGGTACTTGTATGCCTGATATTGTTACTTATACTAATATCATTGATGGTATTTGTAAAAGTGGGTTTGTGGACAAGGCGAAGGAAATGTTTTTGCATATGAAGGATAGGAAAATTAAACCTAATGTGGTTACTTATACCTCTATGATTCACGATTTTTATTATGTTGATGATTGGAATGAGGCTAAATATTTGTTTATTGAGATGATAGACCAAGGCGTGCAGCTTAATGTGGTGACATTCAATGTGGTAATTGATGAACTTTGCAAGAATGGGAAGATGGATGAAGTAAATCATTTGTTGGAATTGATGATTGAGAGAGGTGTGAAACCTAATACATGTATTTATAACACGTTGATGGATGGATTTTGCTTGACGGATAGAATTCGGGAGTGTTATTGGCAGGTGATAGGTCTCTTCCATCACTCTAAGCCTAACACAACTTGTTATAAAAACAATCTTAGCCGAACTCATGCCAAGTCTACATAAATCAAGGCATCATATCACTACTGTTGACATATATATATATACAATCTCAGATGATTCCCTATATATCAAAATAACACTGACTGTACATCTGTCAGTTTATATACATACAACCCAAGACATAATAACGTATATTATATAACAAACAAAATACAACTACTGATCTCTATGTGAGATGGACCCGATGCAGTGGTGACTGTGATTGATGACCTTTCCTTCAACTCGTGTCTCCAAGTCACTATGTCTTCTCACAAAATTAAGGAATTTCCTACAAAACTGGAAGGTGTGGGGGTGAGTCTAACAGACTCAGTGAGTGGATGATACACACGCAAACATCACTTATTATACATGTATTCATACCTTATTGCCATTTACATATTCTTGACATCATTTTCACATTCATGCCATTATTTGCACACTCATATAAAATATACACACACACACACACACACACACATATATATATATATACGCATGTAACAGTTTTATGCACTTGAATAGAAATACTTCTCAATGTATTAAATATAGCATTTCATCACACATCATTCATAGCATACTGGTGTTTAAGGGCGTAAGTATCGTCATCCCCTCAAACACCAAATAAATTCACCAGTGGCTTAGCGCGCTACGCATCACCATCCCCCAAGACACTAAAGCTCTAAGATAAGGGATCACAAGGATCTCGTATTTTTACTCTAATATCTTGGCCCCGTTATCACGGGCGACCAGAATATATCTCTAAGATAAGTAATCATGTCATGCCCCGATCCACCTATACGAGTACGTAACAACCGCCACACAACTGCGAGATATACATATCATATGTACTCCCACGATTGTGTAAGGCATCCAATATTCCATCCATACAAATATTTAAAATCCCAAATTTAAGATTTGATATATAATGTCCATATAAATACATACACATATATAAACTTATATTAAACTCATAACATTTGTACCTATAATACATTAGTTCTTCACAAATCAGTCACAAAATATAATTTATGGATCCCAACTAAACCTCATATACATATATAACATTGGAGACCTTAAGTACCTACAAGTCTCCTATAGCTGTATTCTGCCAAAATTAGTCTGGGGAGTAGACTCACAACCTCCTCGCAATCTGTCTAATCTGAAAATATTTTAAGAAAATAAAAGAGTGAGTATAACTAAGTGAATAGATGGATAGTAGTAAATCTGAAAATCATAAAATAAGATATGAGTAAGAGTACCAACCTTTTAAAACAAAAAATACAAATTTCATTATAATTTACATTATTTCATCAGATATAACAAGAAGTTAAAATTAATTTCATAGACAATATCTGAGGATGTTTAAATAAAAATATTTGGGCTAGCCAGAAAACTATCTCTCGAGACATTCTCTGGTGTACATCCAGCTAACATCTCGAGATCCGCTAACGAGTTTTTCTGTATTAGTATATAAAATAATTTTATTAGCCCTTTCATTAACGTTGGCCTATATAAGTAGATGAGGTGCCAAACATCGTCTTATCCAGCCGCAACCTCTCATTTATCTTTTATTAAATGACAAATGCGGAAATGATAACCTTTCCCTTACCCTTTCCCAGGTAGGTAAGGGCGGAAATGGTAACCTCTCCCTTACCCTTTTCTTGGGTAAGGGCAGAATCTGTGCACAGACGCGCTCAACTGAGCACTTGCACCCAAATCTTAAAACATACAATATTCAACATTTATTTCACATATCAACTCAAATCAATTTATAACATGAATATAATCCATAGTATAATTCGTAAACAATTCAAAACATTTTTATAAAATATACCCTTACTCATCATATAACATTTTCATATTAGCAAAGCATTCAAATTCCACAAATTCACAATACAATTTAACATTTAAATCATTTTTAAATTCTAAATATTGTTAGAAATCAAATTAAAATTTAAATCATTTATTTTAAAAGCTTTGAAAAATGTATCCATCTACTCACCTGCACCCTCACAAATTCCAGACTCAAGGTGTCGGTATCGAATGTTTGGGTCGTTGATCTACAATTACATGATTTTTTCGTTAAACTAATAATAAGCCTAGTCAAATAAAATAAATATGTGCACATAATTTATCACCCAATTAAACAATAATATAATTAAAATATCCATGAAATTAAGTTAGAATTTAGGCTACAAATTCTATTTTATGCATTAAATACGCTCTACATTTGCTACAAACGCGCACCGCCCAAAATGGACAATGTATTTCGATCTAAATCTTTAGTGACACACTCAATTATTAGTCTAGTTTATGCCTCACTTTACGGATTTGGGTTTCGACTTCAATAACTTAAGTTAAGCCAAGTTTTCGACATAAAGGTCACTAAAACAGGGTATAGGTGTCGGCAGGACGTCCATTTTCAAACTTTTACTGCAATTTAATTTCTTTGTAAAATGAGCTGAATTTTGGATATGTTGTGCTACTAAATGTCTAGTTTCCATAAAAATTTACGATGCCTCAATCTGATATAACAAACTCTCCCAGATTGTTTTTTTTCGAGCCCTGCTTAGAATTTCCAGCTACTATCATGCCCTGTTTTGGCCATATGGTTTTGACACCTTTCGACAACTAAAGTTATGACTTATCATCCCTAGTTTATTTATTTTTCTGTCCTCTAAACACCCATATAGGGCCGCACAAAAATCACTCACATTTCGTCTAGTAGAGCGAGCCTTTTCGCCACACTGCGCACACGCAAACACAGCAGACAGTTTTTCATGGACACACACCTACAACCATTTCTCATGGTCTATACCCTTTTAAATTTTCATTTACCATATATAAATGTGATCAATTATGGCCACCAAAAATCTGTTTATGCCCTGCTATTTATGTAACATCTCTACCCCTCACCTCCATGGTCAATAAATCAATCATAATGCATGCCTACATACACCAACCTCCACCTTCACTAATTTCATACATTCTCTAACCTCCAAACCACCAAATCAACACACATATACATCATTTCCAT
>JAXCLQ010071995.1:0-10937 GCA_035584115.1 Cedrela odorata
TTTTTTTTTTCTCAGAGATTCATGTATATTTATTGATCAATAAATTAGGAACTAAAGAGGAAAAGTTAAATAATAATTGATTTTTTGAAATTGATTCCTATATATTTATTGATCAATGACACCAATTCATTTAACCAAAAATGATTTTTCAATACTATTCATATTCTTGAATTTGAAATGACTTGACATGTCCAAGAATCCTTTGATATGCCTATATTTTTAATTATAAAAACTTTGTCTTAATTTATGTCATATTCTCATTTGTTAACTATTTGATTGGTTGGATATACTTTAATTTAAACTAAACCAATAAATTAGGCACTAGAAGCAAGTCAACAACATAATATGCTTTAATCTTAATTAGTTACGTAATTAACTCATTAAACAGGTAAAAATTAAGTTAAAAATAGTCACAAAAACACTTGAATAAATAAAATTGACCGAGTCTCTTTTACCATAATCCAAAAATAGATTTCTTTTTCAATTGGGCGACCCTGAAGAGCTGTAAACTCATTTTCTCACTGACTTTCCCAAACTGAAAACATGCATTATCTTCCAATTTCCAACCACCTCTTCCCATGCAAACCCTAAATTCTTCTTCTTCTTCTCCATTTCCTTTTATTTCTCCCTTGCCTTTTCCCTTCTTTTTTGCACCGCTCCCCATTTTCCCATGGCGGAGCGGGTCCCACCTACGGCCCCAGCAGCTGACGATGTCCCGGATGAGCCGCCCAATCGATACCGCGGCATATCTTCTTCTTCTTCCTTTGACGATGAAAACTGGGCTACCAAGCCTGTCGGAGAAGAAGAAGAATATGATCAGCCACTTACACCCGAAGAAGAAAAGGAATTGAGTACTTACGTTGTGCAAATTCCTAAAGACCAAATCTACCGCGTTCCGCCTCCGGAAAATGCCAAGATTGTCGAACGTTTCCGGAACCCGGAGGAGAAGAAGAGAAAGCCGTGTTGCACTCGCGTGTGTTGGATTGTTTTGATCTTGCTCGCCATCGGTGCTGCGATTGGCATAACAATACTGATTTTACACAAAGTTTACAGCCCTACAGCTGCTGTTTTTTCCGTCGTGAAAGTTGCCGTGAAGAACAACAAGTCGTCACGACCCGGTTATGAAATCACGATGAATGCGAAGAATCCAAACGATAACGTAGAAATCAATTATCAAAGCGACAGGGAAGCATTTTTGTATTACAAAAAACAAAAGCTTGCGACCGGGAAATTTCCAGAACTTGATCAAGAAAGCAGTGATTCAAGGAATGTTAACGTCATTCTCGCCGGAACCAGTTCGACATTGCCGGAAGATGTTGAGAAAAGCATGCACGACAGCAAAAAGGAAAGACCAATTTCATTACAATTAAAATTGAATTTGAAGGAGGAAATAAATCTTGGGGCGATGAATATTTGGAGCAAAGAAATGAATGTGGTATGTGATTTTAAAGTGAGCACATTAAGGAAAGGTACCAAAGTTTTGTCACAAAAATGTGACAGTCATATTAAATAACCAAAAGAGAATTTTTAAAATTTATGGAAATAGGAAGATTGTTAATTAATTTTCATGTTTTGGGTTCTAATTTCAGTATTTTATGTTGGGATTTTTTTATAATGTAATTTTAATTATTATTATTATTATTAATTTTTTTTCTGGGTTTTTTGATTTAAACATTTATATAAATGTTTATATTAGGAATGTTGAGAGTCAAAAAAACATGCAAATTCTTGACTGAATTCATCTTGGCATCATCCCTTCTATTTTGTTTTGTTTTGTTTATCTTCTTTTAATGGTAAAAAGATACAAAACAATCTACAGCCATTGGGTTCCCAATTTCCTTGGGCTTGATGGGTTCATCAATTTAGCCTACCCAATGTCTGCTGAACAAAATGTTTAAGTGTGATTTGGTAATAAAAATCCAAGCTCCCACAGCTTCAAATTATTTCTCAACCAAAATACTTATAATTTATAATCTATTTTTTTAATCTTTAAAGACTAGGTCTCACTAATGCTAATCTAGTACAAATCTTAATGCAATAATTTATTTTAAAGTTTTAGAAAAGCAAGTAGCTTAAAGCTAGTGGTACTTTAAAAGAGTGTTGGATCAAAGGAAGGAAACTTTAAAAGAGCATGAACAATTATATATACTTGCAACAACAATGAACAATTCTAACTTTACAACTTAGTATAATTATGCATGTTTATAAAGCAAGAAAGACTTGCCAACTTTTTCCTTTTTCTGTCTTTCTTTTTTCTCTAAATTACTTGCACTTACTGTCATATGGTTACTTGGAAACCAATGCTTCTCTTTTTGGGGTTCAATGATTTCTTTAATCTCAAATTAGCTATTTATCAAATTCAATAAACTCATATTTATTATTATCATTATTATTATTATTAAGTCATAAAAAATTTGTTATTAAGTTAATTAATGTATAATTAAAAATTATTTATTAATTGCATGTTATTTTATTATATTAGTTGTGATATACATTTTGTATTCTAATTTTATATGTGTAGTTTACTTATTTTATAAATTGGTACAATACTTTCTTCTTTCTTTTTTTCTTTTTTTTTTTCCTTTTGAAAGTGCCCACAAAAGCTCACAACACATTCTTTCTACTATTATTACTTAATTTATAATGTAAAGTAGGTTTAATTGAGTAACGTTAAGCTGGTTTGCACTTATTGATGGTCTCTCTTTTGTCTTTGATATATTTTCTATTCGTTTTATGAAGCTTAAATTTAAGAGATTTTGGATCTTCTTTATCCTAAAGTTTAATATAAATAATATATATGTGTGTGTAGATTCCAACATAACTCAGGTGTTTATATATATTTGTTGAGATAATTAATTAATTAAAGGAATTCCATTCGCATATTGGATTTTATTCATCCCCCAAAGATTCATGATATCTATTATCATATTTTATAAGAGTAATGATACACAATATATTCAATATATTATAATCACATTTATATTTATTTTAAAAATCATCTATAACATAAATTTTTGAAAGCATAACAATGTCGATAATTTGTTCCATGAAAATTTGATGCTAACTAAGAACAAAACGCATCTGTTTCTTCCCTTTAAATAAGCACATTAATTGATGTACAAAATTCATACATAAAATTATACAAAATTCCATCCAATAACAAGTCGACACAAATTCCCTAAGACCCTAATCATTCATTGACCTCGGTTTGTGATCAATCGCTATACAATGTCCCATTTTTATGACATACATGATCTGAAAATTTTGATCCATTTCCACATAAAGACACTGTATATTTGTTCCCCATAACATTAACTTCACATGTGACCGTTCAGAAATTCTGTCATCTACTCATCTCATTTACAATATTACCATGAAATTAAAACTATATATATATATATATATATATATATATAACATGAGAAACAAATATCCAACACCTATTCATATGTATGTATATGTCGCTCGGCCCCCTATACGGGGACCGACTCCCAAGATCGCCACAGGTGTTAAAAAATTTCTTCTGCGCTCCATCCAATATTTGACACGTTTGCTACAGAACCATGTTCATGTTCTGAATTCATATCGAATCATCGATTCCCCAATTTGCCAAAAGGGTTTACTCATTATATGGTCTACATGTTGATATGAACAATTTTATTTGCATACAATAATTACAAGTACGTTAGAGTTCATATGGTCTACATGTTGACACGAACAATTTTATATACATATAATAATTACAAGTATGTTTGAGTTCGGAAAAAATATTATTTAGAATGGAGATCGTGTTATCTATATACTCATTTAATAAAATTTTATTATATATGTATGCATTTCGATATTAATCCATAATAAAAAAATGAAATATATAACCTGAGTTTTGTGAATAAATTAAGAGATCAATTTTTGTGAATAGATTCATACATCGAGATATTCTGATGGTTCATGTGGGAAGTGATCATTCACTGTTGAATGAAAATCGGTATTTATTGTATATTTTAATTGTGGTATTTTTAAAGTTAAGTACAATACATTAGTGTTGAACAAACCCTAATTAGCGAATCATACGGAGGAGGGAAAGAGATGCATAGCTGGTGTATATGCATTGGGGCAAGAAATGTCTGTCTTTCTGCCTTGCTTGCTTGCTTGGTAGCTAGCTTTTTCTACCAATAATTGTTACTTGTAAAAGACTTAGTTTATTTCTGTTATTGCACCAATGATATAGCAAACTAGCTAGTTTTTTTTTTGGCTGAATCTAGTGGATTTCATCTTTCCACGTCCAAAAGAAGCCGAGGTTGTCAAAGCTGCCTGCCTTGGAGCCTTGTTACTGTCTTATTCACCTAAAACAAAACAAAACAAAAAAAAAAGGAAATCCATGTGTTTTCTTCACATCAAAACACTCACTCACTCTTTGCTTTTAAGTGGATTCCAACTCCTCATTCAACCAATTTAGATTCTCTCTAACGTGCTTAGTGGGTTTCCCTTTCAATAACCTAACCATAAAGTTATTATCCTTCCTCAAAATCCAAAAAAAAATCTTTAAAAAATTGACATTCCATTCAAAATATGTGTTCTATGTTATAGCTGTGATAAACTTCTATTATTTGTGGGGTTATTTAAGCATTTATACATATCGATTCTCCAATGGAGCTTTGGTTCTTTATTTCTTGTTTCAACAACATGATCAAAAACTATAGGCACAACTTTTAAGGCATAGTCAATTCATATAATTTGCGTGTAGCTAGCCAACTCATTTTGCTTATTATAATAAAGTTTAATTAATTAATTAAGTTGCATATACAATACATAAAAGATTAAAATCCAAACCCAAAAAATCTTGTCTCTAAAAGGGGTGAAGTTAGATCTATGGTATGTGTAAAAGGAGACGGCATCCATAACATGAGACAAAGCAAAATGTATATGTAATTAAATTAATTAATGTGGAAATATAGTACTATATATAATGCATGAATCATATGATCGGATCTCTGAGTTTTAGTTCTAGAATTTTAACTAATTAATTGAAGAGAAAAGCTAGTTGTTCATTTTTTTATAGCTTCTCGAGAAGCAAAAGTCACATAAATAATTGCTTCTTAGGAATCTCTTTCTTTGATCTGATTCACCAAATGCAGCTTTCAATAAGATCTCTTTCACGTTATATATTATAATAGGTAGGGTTATGTTGCATGTAGTTGTACTATACAATTCTTCAATGTTATAATTAACAATGTACGAGTTATATAAAAAATAAATAAAAAGTTAAAAATTACAACGAAAAATTAGAAAGGCAATAAAAGAGTTGTAAAAATGTACGATTGTAGAATCCGTGATAATAAGATGACAAAAAGAAAATAATATTAGTTTTGATTTTGAGTGAAAAAATAGAGAAGGCAAAGAAAGAAGATGTAGTATCATAAAGAAAACATAAAAATTGGGATAGCACACTTATCTTTTTCCAATATCTACCTCATTATTTATCCTTTTGACTCAGCATTACATAGTTTTTAAAGTGAAAAAAAAAAAAAAGCCTTCATTTCATTATATATGGGGCCTCCACATTGTACATTCAATCTCTATTAATCCAATCATAATTAATTTTGGTGAACAATAATTATCTTTTCTCAATCAAAACAATTGATTAATTCTTATTGATCTCTCCATTGCTTACACATCAAAGTCTTTGATCATATTGGCTTGGAGTTTTGATTGTTTTTGTACTTGTTTGATAACGAATCAAATCACTAAACAAAAAGTGTGATTGATTGATGTCAACTATTAAAAAAAATTATTATTAATAAACATTTACATGTGAATTTATATTAAAATAATATTATTGTAAATTCGTATTTTTTTTAAATATGTATCGTATGCACTCAAGAATTTTATATACAATCGATTATACTTGTTTCCTCTATGTCTTGATTTGGCTTCCCAAAATTGAAAGAATAAAGAAGAGAAATTACAAAGAGTTGGTACAAAACTTGATTGACTATTACTTACTCAAGTCTTCATGCATGCACAGGATTTATCCCAGTTTCAAAAGTTGCCATTATTTCTCATCATCAAAATGCTATGAATCTGTTCAATATTTGCAATATTCTAGATTTTATATATATATAACTGCAGAAGTTACAAATTATATATACCCTTGTACACCACTAGTTACAACAACATGTACAAGGCCTTCAAGCCAAATAAAAAAAGACAATCTCGAATATATTTGTATTTTCTTGTTCTTATATATATATATATATATATATATATATTTCTATATTTTGAACAAGAAGTTACATACATCTATATATATAATTTCGAGATGAATCCCGCCCTTAAACATTTCTTTCAGAAGGGTTCAGGATTTATAAATATATTTATTTTTTTGCATCAATTTTTTTCTTCTAGCACTACTCTTGAAATTTGTTTACAACCTGAATCTTCTTGCCTTTGATGGCTGTTTCCACTGTATCAACTTTTGCAAAAAGTGCATAACCTACAAAATGTACAGGAAAAAATTATTAATTTACATATTCTTGCATGCAAAAATACACAATAATACTGTATAAAAATTCTACAGAAAAATTAATTTTGATATATATACTTGCCTCATTGGGTTCCTGTAACGAGTACGATGCATCGGTTTCTCTCGGACGTTTGGAGACAAGAATTCCGAAACCTTGCCCTCTTTTTTTTAATATCTAATAACAATTATAATTCTCGATTAGAGATGCAATTAACTTTAATTACAATATCTAATATTTATATATATATATATATATAGTACTTCAAGGTTAAGCATTGGATACCTTGAATGCATCTTCGTCTGTTCGATCATCTCCAATGTAGACAGGAAGAACCTTAGCAGAATCGGAGAATCCTATAAATGAAACATTTTCGATTTATTAAAATGATTAGTTTTTACAGAAGAACAAAAATATAAAGCTGAGGTAGGGTGGGGTGGGGTGGCTTTCTTTTTAATCACTTTTTAGTTTTCTAAGTTTGGATTTACATAATAACATTCCAACAACCACCAAACAAAGTTTTCAGAATCACTTTTTTGGGAAGCTGCTTAATCAAATTTATTAATTAAACTCACCAAGTGATTCTAACAAAAATTCAAGGGCTTTCCCTTTGTTCCATTCAATTACAGGACGGATTTCTAATACCTGGGTCAAATAATAACGCAGAGAATGAGAATTTGTATGTTATTCACAAATTAAAATTTATGATTAAAAAAAAATTAGAAGATCGTAGTAGCCAATAATAAAATGACACGTCACTTACCATTCTTCCATGAGTAAATTTAAGTCCTTTGTACTGGTCTACAACAGACTTAACTTCTTTGGCCAGTTCATCCCATTTCTGTACATTTGACCATTATTTTAATAAAAAAATTATAATTATCGTAATTATTAGTTTAATTACAGCAATTAAAATCATAATAATGGAATTTAATTTGTTATATACCTCTTGAGCAACACAGCGATAATGCACAGAGAGGCAGAAATTGTTGTGTTCAACAAAAGCTCCTGGTGTTAATGTAGTTTTTTGAACTAATATTTTGTAAACCTGAAAAAATATATATAAAAATATAAAATATATCAAATTTTGCTTAGTATTTTTCTTCACTAATGTCTGTAAACGAAGACTGTGAAGAAGAAGAAGAAGATTTCAATTTACCCACCTCATTGATCATGGGAACAAATTCATTTGCTGCTTGGAAAAGAACATTCTGAGAAAGGTTTTACAAAAATGGATAAATTAGTTTTCGAATTTCTGGCGGCAGTAGTAACTAAAGTACGAATTAATACAGCAAGCAAGCGAGCAAAACTTACCTTCTTGAGTTTGGAACCTTTGGTTGGTCCTTTAATGTCCATGCCATGGCTGCCGGCGTAATAAAGTTCTGCTAACTTGACAAAATTGTAAACCTGCCATGAAAAACAAGAACAAGACTCGATCAGAAAATGAAATTTGAAGTCTTGTTGAATGAAAGAAATGGCAAAATGACAGTGGGAATGTACCTTTTCTCTGCCCCTGCCGGTTACTATGGCAGTTGGGAAGAAGCGTGCGAGTTTTTTCACAGTTTTTCTCATCTGTGTTAAGGGAGGAAAAGTTATGAGTGAGTACAAAAGCAGAAAATTGATATTGAGTTTGAGCAAATTTTTGGGAATTTACAAAATAGCAACCTTGTCGGACATGAAAGCTAGTTCTGGGTCGTCAACTATGGGGGAAAGAGTTCCGTCGTAATCCAAGAACATCACAATTTGCTTCCCTTTTGAAGCATGAGTTATTTCTTCAAACATGTCCAAAGCTGAAGGATGTTCCATCTGCTCATTTCATCGAACAGCAACGATCATTTTTTAAATCAAAACTCAAGAACAAAATCAGAGAATTTGTAGTAATTTGTAATTTGTACCATCAGTTTAGTTTCTTCAGCAGTGAGAGGTGTGGACTTGATATGGGTTGGCGAAGAAACTCTCATTGAATCAACCAAGGAAGTAATTCTAGTTCCTGCATTGATTTCAAGGTTTTTGAGCATCTGTTTCTTCGAAATGGGATAGTATCCGCCGGGAACCACCGGCGGTTTCTGTACCGACGTCGTGAAAAGAGATGGGTTTGATACGGCCGCGCTTATAACCGTCTTTGAGTTGGACATCTTCTTCTTTATTCCTCCGGTAAAACTCACTGCAAAAACAAACACATACATAATCGTTACAGATAAAATTCCTGACCGAACCCAAATCCAAAACCAAAACGGAAACTGAAGCTAAGACTAAGACTAAAACTAACCCATTTCAGAAATGGAAAGTGGGTGCAAGATCTAGGCTTTTTAGAGGAGTGAAACACAAAACAGAGTAAGTCCTTTCCTTTTTTTTATAAAGAAAAATAGAAAAAGAAGAAGAAGAGGAGTAGTTCTGTAATTTGCCAAAGAGAAAATAAATTTGAAGAGAGAAGAGCGAGTAAGTGTAAGCGTGCGAGAAAGACAGAAGCCCGAATGGTCGATTTATAGTTGAGACCAGACACTAACGGACGAGACAACTCTCAGACACCCCACTTTCAGTTCAAAGATTGAATTTTTTAGTGGGACCCACCGAAATGTCCCCACTTTCACAGCTGAGGAGGGCCACGTGGATGTCTGTGATGGCCGTGGCATGGCATGGTCTGGCCAAATTGGTTTACTGTTCAAAACTTCGCCGTTTTCTTCACGCGCAGCGGCAGCCATCTTAACAGTAAGAGAAAAATAGTTTCTCCACGTGCCCGACATTCTTTTGCCGACTCATCTTACGTGGGCTTCTGCCACGTGTACTTTCAAAATTTATTTTTTGAAATTATTATTATTATTATTATTTGCTTTGCACATGGGTTTGATTCATTATTTTGGAGCTGTTTTTTTACCTTAAATTCGGAGCTTTGGATACTAAAAATAAAATTGTTTTAATTTTGTAAATATTACAAAAAGAGACCAATATTTCCTCAATTAGTGAAGTCGTCCCATAAAATTATGAGGGATGGCTAAATCGCCCATTTTGCACATAAATTTACTTTATTTTTTGTGATTATTTTTGTTACAACATTGATCAATATTTTTATAGTAAATTCACAATAACCAACACTAGTAACAACAATTCAATTCTTTAATTTTCTATAAATGATTGTCTAATTTATATAAATTCAAAGTTTCAAGACTTTTAATTGTAACATCTAATATATGTATAATATATAAAGTTTATGGGATTGATTATAATACATTTCATCTACTTTACATTCAAAAATTTTAATTGTTATATTAATTATTTTAAATTTTAAAATTTTTATTTTAAATTTTATATTAATCATTTTAATTTTAATTTAATTTTATTAATTTTGCGTTAAAATATGTATATTAGCCATTTACAAAATTGAAACTTGATCTAAAATTCATTAAAGAGCTCTCTTAACCTCTTGTAAATCCTATCAAACAAAGGATTGGAGAGTTCATCAAATTTCACCATTTAGTAAATCTCACAACTAATTATAATCATTAACACATCCTAATAAAAAAATTAGTGGTTGTTTGTTTTTCCAACAACAATTTTAAAACATCTTACAATTGGTTCCCTTTGCACCAAGCAACAATAAAAATTATTTTTTTTCTCGATTATCTTCTTCTTGGCTCTTGCTAGCCAACCTAGTTTTCGTATGCCTAATGATTTCAAAAAATAAATGAACAGTAACACGTCACAAAAAACCCATTAATTTGCTTTAACAAGCTGTATCTAAACGAGTATGCAGCTGCCACGCACCATATATGCCTAGGGCTTTGTGTGTGTTGTCGTCCTATAAAATTTAAGATAATTATTGAAAATGGCTAATAATATACTAGTCCCTAAATTTTTACATTTTTATAAGTACATCGTTTATTTCTTCATGTTAAACAGGCCCGAAAACTCTTAACAAAATGATCAAACTACCCTTTTGACCATTAAAATGAGGAGAATATATGCATATGCTTAATAAATCTACTTAGCTTAACATTAAAGGTTATTTCGGTTCTTTTTAATAAAGTTGAGGGTGAGTACTAATTAATTTACACGTAAAATCTTTTGAATTGGTATAAAAAATTTTAAATCCTAGTTTCAACAATATTAGGATTAAGGATTATGGACTTATTAGATATACATAGACAAACTATGTTTTTATTTATAAAAATATAAAAGTTTAAGGAGCGAAATGTTATTTTCTTTTCTGACAATAATAATACACAGAAATAGTTTACTTTAGTAGATTGACCAAGAAAATCTTGTTGGTTTTCCATTCAACGATCAAGGTAGGCAGCCATGACAATCCACAGTCAAGGTTTTATGAAAGACAAAAGAAAGATTACAGAGAAGACTGATCAGCAAGAGAGACAGAGAAGAACAATAATTATTATTGGTAGATGGGATTAAAAGAGAAAA
>JAXCLQ010071996.1:0-10937 GCA_035584115.1 Cedrela odorata
TAATCTCAAGCACAAGATTACGCCTTGGCATTAATTGTTACTCACTTAAAACATCTTCATCAATGAAACTCTGGAATATGTGATAAATACTAAGCTATCTGTAACACACATAGATTGAGAAAGAGAAAGGCACAAAGAATCTTGTCTGATGTCTATTTTCCATATGCGCTGGCCCTTTTTACCTACATGCTCACTGCTGCCCTGCCGTCTGGAACTCATGGTTTCAGCGTCAATCACATCCGAATAGACTCCATTGAATTACCTTTCTTTCCAAAAAATCTTACACTATAAGAAAGACATGAGAGACTTGCTGAAATTACTAAAGCTCGTGCTCTTCAATACCTCAGTTCCATGACATCTGCAAGTTCTGATGTGCTCCGACCTCCTGTTTTTCGTGCTTTAAGTAACTTAAATGTAAAAAGGGTTTCTGTAGGCTCACATGAGTTTTTACCATAATTAGTGACTGATATTGGAACTGATGATACATGGGTTCAATGTACAGGCTGCACAAACTGTACAAACTGTTTTGAAGTAGTGGGGAGAAACATCGAATCCGGTAAATCGTCATCATTATGTTTATTACCTTGTGAACATCCACTTTGTGTTCCCAGAATGTGCCAACATGAATCCTGTATTTATATGAAAATGTATGGTAGCAGCAATAGTTCTGGTAGCTCTGGTGGATGGGTTGCAACTGATACCTTTGACTTTTTGACTGACAATAGAACTATGCAAAAGTTCCCCAATTTAGCATTTGATTGTGCGATGGATAATGGAAATCTAGGTTTTGTTTTAAACAGAAGAGCATACAATGTTATAGCTGTAATATTTGGCTTAGGGAAAGGCAGCAGCCAGCAGGTCATTCTTGCTGCCACTAGACTCTCAGACTAATGGCCTTTTTGCTTACTGCCGGCCGTCGCATATTGTATCATATACAGTTCACAGAGCCTTACGTTTTGGTGATGATGCCTGAATAACAGGAGATGCTCAACGAATGAGTACAGACAATTCCATTGATGCCAAGTACACATGGATACCGCTTACACTTGGTAGATATCAGCGTGGCAGGGAAGAGATTGCGAATAGAGCCATCCTTACTTGGGGGTGGGATTGTGATAGACTGAGGAGCTCCACAGACTATGCTTACTCCAAATATATAGAAGAGTAAGAGATGAGATGGTTCTGTATTTTCGAGAACGATATAACTGGAATCCTTTGCAAGGATTGCAAGAGACATGTGATCTTTGCTGTGATACGGTCATCACCAGTAACTTTCCAACGATAACGTTTCTTTTTGATGGAGCTAATCTGCTACTGGAACAATTTCATCATGGTTTTCTGTATGGTATTGATGCCTATCAGTGATCCAGGTCCAAACCTGCTTGGGGGCATTTCAGCAGGTGAATCACGGGTTCTTGTTTGATGTCAAAGCACCTAGACTATCCTTTGTTTCTGAAAATAGTGTTAATAATTACATTTTCATAAAACCTGTTGTTCTTGCTTCATGTTAGAGCGTTGAGCAGTTAATAAAGTGAAAAACTACACAAAAATTCTGCATTTGGTTTGAATTTTTGATTCAAAGATCATGTAACAAACTCCTTTGGTGCTGATATGAAATTTGCAACCAAAAAAAGAAAATGACAAGAAATAATAGAAAATATAGGTTAATGCGAAAGCCAGATTTTTAAATGTAGTACTGAACAATTCAATGTTAAGGAGATATATTTCTGATAACACAGCCTACCAAAACCAATCTTAAGAACACAAGACTAATATAAGACACTTAAACAAGTCGAAAAACATAGATGAATCCGATTGAAACTATGAACTAACAAATATGATTCTCAGCAAGGAAATTAGACAAACACATGGACATTACAAGAAAAACGTGGTTCAGTCAAAGAACTTGGCCAACATCAAGGCAAGAACAAAAAATAAAGTTTCACTGATTTGTTACCAAGGATTGATTACAGAACTGAGAATGATTTCTTGGAAGAAAATGAAACTCTCTCTCACTACAATGCACTCTCAATTGTCTGGAAAATCACTGATGAAGCTGGCTCTGTTTTTCATACCTTATATCAGCACTCCTTCAAGGCTTATATAACTACCCTGAAAACTGATTTAACTAATTCAGTTTTCCAGCTAGGCAAGTGGAGTCCACTTGACTTTTCACGTCAGCTATATACATAACTACCAAAACTGAATTTGAAACACCAATTCCTTCATATATATATATATATATATATATATATAGGGTACATATTGTCCAAATTGGCAGAATTCTTTCATTGAATTGCTGAGTTAAAAATGGTGGTCTAAACCACAGAAATTGAACTAAAAATTACTTTCTTAAATGTTTTAACATAGAGTTACTTTCTTATATGCTGTAGCTTTCTGATCTTTTATATCTTTTATGGTAATGATATCAATGATAGAATTAAAGCATACAGATTTCCACTCTTTTTCATTTATAATGACAAAACACATTAATTAACATGATCTCTATACCAAAGAAAGATTGTGCAAACATTTAAACATCATCTGCTGAAGATCAGCTTTCTGTAGAGACCAAGTGCAAGATGAGTGTTGAATTAATAAGGCTAATTTGCCAGGAAATTTAATATCTTCCCCACATAAAATCCTTATTCTGTTCACCAGATCTTTCAGATGGATTTCCTTTTAAGTGTAGTTCTGACAAAATTTGAATTTGCTACCATACAAGTACAGGCTCTAACATTACAGCCCTTGTATCCATAGAATAAGAAATAGAAAATGGGTCCAAAAGCTTTCTGCCATATATCAGTTTCATATCAGAAAATCTTGGTTATTCTTATTTTCATGCTTACCACCATCATGCCTATTGAAATCTATGGTTTTTCCATGAAGCTCATCCCAATCGACTCCATTGATTCGGTCCATTTTCCCAAAAATCTTACCCTTGAAGAAAGATATAACAGACTTGTTAAACTATCCAAAGCTCATGTTTCTTATCTCAGATCCATGACTTTTTCTGGTACAATCAACTCAACAGAAGTGCCAATGGAGTCTGGCCTTAATGAAATACGCCCTACCGTTGCACTTGGCATGAGAAATTACTATATCACTCAGTTCACTATCGGCTCACGCGCACACTCCCCTTACCTAATTGTGGATTCAGGCAGCCATTTGACATGGGTTCAATGTGATAGATGCAGAAACTGTTTTCCTGTAAGGGGAGGCAATTTCAAGTATTATGAATCCTCATCATTCCAACCCTTGCCCTGTGAACACCCACTTTGTGTTCCCAAAATATGCAGGAATAATATCTGTCACTATGTGGAGAAATATCTAACTTCCAAGGCCATGGGTTGGGTTGCAACAGACACATTTAGGTTTTCAGGAATTAATCAAACCATGTACATCTTCGCCAACATAGCATTTGGATGTGGTTTTGATAATCAAAATATATCATTTGGACCAAACAATGTGATAGCAGGAATATTTGGTTTAGGGGCAGGGCGGAGATCCATTCTCAGGCAGCTAAGTAATCATACCAAACTGCGATATTCCTACTGCCTGCCGTCCACGAATGCACCAAATGGGACATACACATTCTTACATTTTGGTGATGATGCAAAGATTAGTGGAGATCTTTCAAGAAGGGTACAGTCTACAAGCTTGATTCCAGGCTTTGTTATATACCATGTGAATATGTTGGGCATTAGTTTTGAAAGAAAGTGACTTGACATAGATCCAAGATTGTTCAGGCCAAGGCCAGATCATTCGGGTGGGTTCTGTATTGATAGTGGATCTCCTTTCTCTGCTCTTGTTGACCCTGCATATAGAATTCTGAGAGAAGAAATGGTTCAATATTTTGTACAACGTCATGGTTTGCGTCCCCAGAGACCAGGACAACTAGATCTTTGCTATAGTTTACGTCGAGGTAGAAACTATACCTTTCCATCCATAACATATCATTTTGAAGGAGCTAGTCTTATCCTGGATCCAGCAAGAATTTTTCAACAACTGGACAATAAGTTCTGTATGATGATTTTTGCTATTAGGGAACCAGGACCAAATATACTAGGTGCTATTCAGCAAGTGGACTATCGATTTTTATTTGATTTTGAAGCAGGGAAAGTCTTTTTTGTTTCAGATAATTGTAGGTACAATTAGTGGACTTATGCAAGGATTCTCTGGTTCTTTTTTTTATTTCGGACGTTTATAAAGCATAATGTTCCAGAGAAATATTAGTTTATGCACCTCGTGATTCTCGTTTGATTAATTTGTCTTAGTTATATACTAAAGCAAAGTCTACACAAAAGTTGATAGAAGTAACTCCGAAGCAATTCTAACTTTGAAAGAACTTAGATATGAATTAGTATGACAGAAAGTGTTGAAATTGTAAGAACACTTGACAAGATTAGAAAATTTTACTCAAGCAACAGGGATTGCAAGGGCTGTTACAGTCGGGACTCAGGAAGTAAATTTGCTTATATTGCAACGGACATGATTTATTTTCTTTAGTATCTTCAAAGAAAAAGGTTTCCCTTAGTAGAGATTTTATATGGAATCCTATACCCAAAAAAATAAGAAAGAAAAGAAGAGTAAGTTAATGTGAGGCAGATTTTTAAATGAAATACTGAACCATTCAATATTGAGGAGTAAATATTTCCTGACTCCATATATATTATCCAGCTTGGCACAATTCTTTCAATGTCTTGTTGTGTTAAAAACAGTGGTCTAAACCATAGAAATAAAACTAAAACTTACTTTCGTAAGTGCTGTAGGATCCTGATTTGTTCTTTGATGGTAAAGCCAATTATATCAATAAAAAATTCAAAATTCCCCATTTTTTTGGGATAATGCCAAACCGCATTAATAAAATGATTCCAATACCAAAAATAGATTGTGCAACATTTAACAGCATCTGAACAACACAACACTATCAACATCCACTAGACGTAAAGCCTGATGGAGATTCAGCTTTCTGTAGAAACCAATTGCAAGATAAGTTTAGCTTAATGTGCTAATTTTCCAGGAAATGAAATATCTTGTTTACATAAAATCCACACTCTGTAAACCAAATCTTTCTCCTAGATTTTCTTTCTATAGTGTAGTTATGGCAAGCCAGAATATGCCAACATATACATACAGGCTCTAGAAGTACTTTCTTGCTTCCATGGAAGATAAAAAAAAAAAGAAAAAGAAAATGGGTCTAAGAACTTCCTTCCACATACCAGTTTCATATCAAGCAATCCTGGTAATTCTATTTTTCATGTTTACCACCCTCATGCCCATCAGGACCAATGGTTTTTCCATGAAGCTCATTCCAATAGACTCAATTGATTCTGTGCACTTCCCCAAAACTCTTACTCTTGAAGAAAGATATCATAGACTTGTTAAACTATCGAAAGCTCGAGTTTCTTATCTCAGATCCATGACCTCTACTGTTACAATCAACTAAACAGAAGCACTATCGAATCCCAGCCTTAACGCAATAAGCCCTACCATTACGCGTCCCTTGAGTAACTACTATATCTCTCAGTTCGTTATTGGCTCACGAGCACAATCCACTTACCTGACGGTGGATTCAGGCAGCCATTTGACATGGGTTCAATGTGACAGATGTAATATTCACTCTCTAAATTAGATTAAGAGAGTATTATATTACTTAATACGTAAGAAAATATTTAAACCTGATTTGTATTGTTTCAGTTAAAAAATATTTTAGAAAAGAATAATATTTTGCTTATACTTTGTAGTTTACGGTTTCGTATTAAAAAGTATATAAACTTACTTTCTTTTCTCTTTTCCTCCCACTCTCTTTTCAACGCAAATAAAATTTACTTTATCTTTAGTTTGTGGCTCCAAAACCTCCATTCCAAATAACACAATCCTGGCTATTCTTACTTTCATGTTCATCACCAATATGCCTATCAAAGCCTGTGGATTTACTACGAAGCTCATCCCAGTAGACTCAATTGATTCCATTCATTTCCAGAAAAATATTACCCCTGAAGAAAGACATCTTAGACCATGACTTCTACAAGTGCTAACAACTCAACAGAAGATCTAATGAAGCCTGGCCTTGATTCAATACGAACTACTGTTGTACCCGCCTTGAATAATTTCTTTATCACTCAGTTCTATATTGGCTCAGAGACATTCTCCCCTTATTTGTTGGTCGATTCAGGTGGAGATATCACTTGGGTTCAATGTGATAGATGCTATATTCTGTACCAGGGATCCTAGGCCAAGCCTGCTAGGGGCATTTAAGCAGGCTAATTATCGATTTTTATTTGATGTTGAAGCGGGAAGAGTTTCTTTTGTTCGAGACAATCGTAGGTACAATTGATGACAATATAAAGTCATGAATTCTCTCTGGTTATTCGTTTGATGTTGCAATATGTTCCAGAGAAATATCATTTTATGCATCCTGATCCTTGGTTGATTTCCCTTATTTATAATATTCTAAAACAAAGTTAATGCTCAATTTATTTTCCGAGATTTCCTCATTAAGGGTGCAATGAGCATTCACTGAATTTGAGAGTTTGAAACATTAGGTCAAACTTTCATTTATCTCAAGCTAAACCCAGATTGAGCATTGAAATCAGAACAAAAAGTTAATTGCGATGTGTACATTTTGTTGGCCTTCTTATTATGTTATTTTGACACTATACATTTAATTAAGGAAGGTAACACAAAGACTGATTCAAGAGAGAGAGAGAAAAAGAAAACAGAGAAACTTTTCCAATCATAGGCATAAACCCGAAAAGAACAGCGATCATACCAATGCATTATTCTCGATAATTCACTTCTTTCTTGACTGAAATTGATATTGATGAATTAACCAAGGACAAAGTTCTCTCATCCATTATGTTTTCATCTTCAATCAAATTCATTTCTGGCCTATCAAGCTTGACAACACGCCATCAAGAATAATATGAATTAGAAGCATAATGAGCCGTTAACAGGTTTCCATCACACTCGATCAAATAACCCCGGAGATAAAAATCAAGTAATTCAACTTCTTCTTTTGGTGTAATTCGTGGATAAGGAAATATTTTCCAATCTTGTAGTTCAAAATTGAAGGTACCTATCACTTTTGCAGGGAAAGAACAGTAGAACACTCCATCTGCATATTCCACAGCGGTACTGTCTGTCCATGTTTCCTCTCCCAACTTTACATATGCAGATACAAAGCTTTTTAGAGTAAACTATCAATACAAATATCACACAATCCGTAGAAACTGGAGTCTTTGAAAACATTTCTGCAGTGTATGATTTGGGAAGTTCAATAAACCATTCAGGTTTGTGCAATTTTGGAAGTTGTTAAATAATCTTGTCAGTGAAAGTTGTGTAGAAGAAGAATGAATTAATGCCTTGTGTTGCTTTAGAGAAAAGCACCCAACCGGATTTTGAATGAAGCACTTGTGCACTAACAAACAACTTTTCTCCCCTAACAGGATTATTGAAAACAGTGTTATCTCTTTTTTTTTTTTTTTTTTTGAGAAGGGTCGTATAGGTAACTTGTGTTTTCATTGTAGGCCATAATCCACGGCAATTTATCAACATATTTGACAAAATTTGCTGCTCGCCAATTCTTACAAACTGCCCGGAAACGTATTTGGTCGACATATTAAATATGGTTAACGATTAAGATAACAATGTCAACGGGAAGATTTGACCATGACGACTCCTTTATCATCTTCTTCGCCATAATACCACCGGTACAGTTATCATGGCCAAACTCTAATGCAATTGAGAGTCAAGGTGAGGGAGATTGCTAACTTACTTGGTGTTTGTTTTACCTATATACTTATAGCATATAAACTTTATATATTAAAAAATAAATAAAATTATTCAGATATTATTTTTTAAAAATAAGAATCGATAAACAATATAAAATCTTAAAATGAGCTGGATGGTTTTAGTATATCTTTGCTGGTAATATGCTGATGTTTTAGAAGGAAGGGTAAGTGCCCAAGATTTAAATTTAGATTAAAATTTTTGTTCAACAAATATTACCGGTGGAATTTGGAAAATTTATTGTTATGAGATTCTAAAAGAGTTAAAATTTAAAAATTTAAACCACTTAGGTTAATGAACAGAGATTTTTTGAGTTAACCAATCAAATATTGAAGAACAAAAATACTTGTCAATTGTTCTTATCAACTTGGCACAGTTCTTTTGAATGACTATAGCTGGAGTTTAATTTAAGCAAAGATATAGATCAATAAATTACCTTCATTAATGGGTGGTTTCCCCACATAAATTCTCATCATAATTAAAATGTCAAACACAGATTTCCTATTTAAGAATGTATTTCCCCTCATAAATTCCCATCATAATTAAGATCTCGGACACAGATTTCTTATTTAAGAATGTTGTTAGTTCTAACTTGAAAATGCCACCATAAATATAACATGATCTGGAAAAGAAAGTACTTGTATTCATAGAAGAAGAAAAAGCAAATGGCTGTGAAAACTTTGCCCTTTCTTATTTTCATGTTTGCTAGCTTCATGCCTATCAAAACAAATGGTTTTGGTCTTAAGCTCATCCCAGTAGACTCAATTGATTCTTCATACTTTCCGAAAGATCTCACTCTTGAAGAAAGACATTATAGACTAGTTGAACTATCCAAAGCTCGAGTTCTTCATCTCAGATCCTTGACATCTGCTAGTACAATCAACTCAACAGAAGTAACAATGAAGCCTGGCCTTAATATGATACGTCCTTCACTTGCGCGTGCATTGAGTAATTACTACATTGCTCAATTCTTTATTGGTACAAGACTTTACTCCCCTTACCTTTTGGTGGATACTGGCAGCATTGAAACATGGGTTCAATGTGATCATTGTACAAACTGTTTTCCTGTAAGGGGAGGAAATTTTAAGTACTATGAATCAATATCTTTCCATACTTTGCCATGTGAACACCCGCTCTGTGTTCCCAGAATATGTCAACATGGGATGTGTCACTATGACACTCAATATGTCTCAAGCAGAACAAAAGGTTGGGTTGGAACAGACACATTTACTTTCCCAGGACTCAACGGAACCCATCAAGGCTTTCCGAACATAGTATTTGGATGCGGGTTTGATAATCAGAATATATCATTTGGGCATAATGATGGACCAAACAATTTAATAGCAGGGATATTTGGTTTAGGGCATGGGGTAAGATCCTTGCTGAGGCAGCTAAGCTTTATCACCAAATTACGTTTCTCTTATTGTCTGCCATCCTGGACTGCACAACCTGGAACATCCACCTTCTTACATTTTGGTGATGATGCAACAATTGGAGGAAATCGTTCAAGAAGTGTACGAAGTACAAGATTGTTGCCAAACTTTTATTATTACTATGTTAATATGCTGGGTATTAGTGTTGACGGAAAACGACTTAACATAGATCCTGCATTATTCAGGTTGAAGCCGGACCATTCAGGCGGGTTTTTTATTGATTCTGGTTGTCCTCATTCTGTTCTTGTTGAACCTGCATATAGGATTCTGAAAGAAGAAGTGGTTCAATATTTACTACAACGTTATGGTTGGCATCCTCGGCAACCAGTGGCTCATGATTATGACCTTTGCTATAATATAACTCCAAGAGGAAACCAAACCTTACCATCCATGACATTCCATTTTGAACGTGCCAACCTTTTCCTGGATGAAACAAAAATTTTTCAACGTTTGGGAGGCGTATTTTGCATGCTTATAATCCCTGGCCCAGAACCAGGAGTAAACATGCTAGGGGCCTTTCAACAAGCTGATCATCGATTCTTATTTGATGTTGAAAAAGGAAGAATGTTTTTTGTGCCTGAAAATTGTGGGCAAAATTAATGAACTTGTAATGTCATGAGTAGTAGTTCTCTTTTGTTCTCGTATGATGTCAGAACATTTATATAATCATTTCGGCTTAATAGCTAATCATCAGAAAAAAAGGCAACTTAATTTTGTCGAAATCAAACACTTTTAACTGCTGTGAATTCAAAATTAAGCGAAAGAACTAAACAAAATTTACAAAATACGCCATTAAATTCTCTGGTGAATAGATAAGTTATAAGACTAGTTCAAAATAAATAAATAAGTCATTAATATCCTCTGACATCTTTAAGTACCGAATCCTCAGAAAGTAATATAATTTAGTTAACTTTTTCTGTGAAGATGACAAGATAGATCAATTCCCCACAAAAAAAAAAGTAAAAAAAAAAAAGAATAATAAATGTGATTTTCAATAATAAATAATATTTGTATTACTTAATACTTGAATTTAATAAATGTGTGGACCTGAGCTGGAACCAGCCACTTCTTGCTGCTGCACTCTTTGCACTCGCTAGGCATATCTGCTTGTAACCTACAGTTCATTCTGAGTAATCAATATGCGGAGATGCAGAATTCTGTAATGAGAAACCCTTAACATAGAATCATTTTGTATGGAACAGACCCTTTAATCACATAAATATCTGAATCCAGTCCGTAAAAAATGAAAAATTCTTGCCTAATTTGAGCTTTACCAGAGTTCACAAATTTATCAGGCACTGGAGTTTTATCCTGGTAATTGATGGTGTTTGTGAAATAAAAAGAAACAGCAGACAGCTAGACAACATTTGTAACACCTACTATAAGACATATTATATTTATAGGAGGTAAATATATAATTTTAAAAATAATAAGTTTTTTTAGTAACAACTTATATATACGGGTAATAATAGTAATAAAAATATATATGAGAGACTTGATTAAATTTTTTATTAAATCTACAAAACTTACTTATAAATTTACATTTACGTTTTTGTTCTAAATTAATCACCTTCTTCAAAATTTAAAAAATCTAGAGGAAGAAAATAGAATTTTTGCTATTCAAATAAGGTTAGTATTATTAATTTCTAGTTAATATTATTATTATTTCATTTATTTGATTTTGAATAAATTAGATTTAAGTATAAATGT
>JAXCLQ010071997.1:0-10935 GCA_035584115.1 Cedrela odorata
TAACTCTATGTATATGTAAGGAATTATGATATAATAGACATTTAAGAATGATATAATAGTAACACTCTTTGTATGAAGTGATGTAGTATTATGTAATAATGATTGATTGAATAAGTATGAGAATGGGGTGTTACACTAAGGGAGAGTTAGTGCGGCGATGAAGCCTCTGAATCGCAATTTACGTCCTCTAACGGTGGCGGCGGGTCACCAATATCTTGGTTAACTGTCGTATGATCATCCATACCATTGTCATTAAGACTCTCCCTCGTTGTTGCTTTGTTCCTTGTCACATACGTCCACGAAGTTACCATGTTTTCTTTCTTGTAGTTTCTTCTGACTTTTTTGTTCAATTTCGCACAGACGGTGCCAGATGTTGATGCAACAAAAATTCATTTAATGAGTTATGTGCACCAGCAACAACCTTTTCTCTTTTTTCTTCTTTGACCTACGACCACAATCAATAGCTATAAGGGTAAAAAGCCAGTTGCCCAATGAAAACCCTCTGACGCTTAAGTTAGGGTTTTACTTTATGAATTTTGAAGGGAGATCCTCAATAAAGCTAATAGTATTCTTTTTTGCTAGGGTTTCGTCCCCTTACCTAATTACCGCTGATCCCCTTTTATAGATGTTATCATCTCCCTAATATTATAGAACACTAAAATCAGGCAACTAAAATTCTACTATGCGAGAATCGCAGAGATTCAATAAGCTAAACATCGGTTTTTTGGTAGGATTGTATCCTTAGGATTCTTATTATGTAAGAAACCTAATTTGATAAGAATCTTTATTTTAGAAAAATTTAAGAGTGTATGGGAAGAAAATGAATTATTCACTAATACGCAACTGTAGCGAGGTTTCGGCAATCCTTACTTAAGGATCGTTATTTCCTCATGATAAACCAAATGTCTTATTTCTAAGAACGAGACCTTTGTGAGCCACATATCCAAGACCTTATAAGTTACGGCCGAGGCCGAGGCCCTATTAGGGCATCCTTAAGATAAGATTCAATCAGCCTGGGCCTTGTTGGAGCGTCTTTAGGATAAGATTCGATCCAAGCCTACTAGTTACTTTGAGAGGTCTCGATTCCTATCACTTGAATGACTTTCCTTAGGTATTGGTCAGCCTCGGGATACCATCTATCTCTGCCTGCAAAACCATCTCTTACTTTTATTCTAATAAACCTTATGCATCTGGACTATTTTCAACATATATATATATATATTATTTTATCAAAATAAGACTTATGAAATATATAAAATATATATATATATATTTACTTTAATGATCAAAATTAATAGTTGTGAAAATATTAAAATTATAATATTACAATTTTAAATATTAATTTTATAAATATTTTTATTTATATATAATTTGGGTAATATTTTTTTAGTCGTAGTTGTTAAAAGAGTGTGAAAACAGTCATATTGGTATTAAAAAAGAAAAAAAAACTTGCATCGGATGGAGTCAAAGTTTTAAGTCCAATTTGAATTCGAAATTCATGGTAGTAAATGGTTAAATGATTAAAAAATAAGACTTTGAAATATTTATTTTAAGCATTAGGGAGAAAAGTGGTAATTACTACAAACAATAAGGGGGTAATAAGTAATTTTTCTAAATATATATAAGTAATAAAATATGCTTCATTTACCATTAATTAATTTCCAATCAATGGCCATGGTGGCGAATATCATGGCTTACAGTATTTTAAATCAACGAAATTCTTTGACAAGTTGTAATTTTGACTTTGGTGAATGGTGAAATATTATTCTAATAAATGCGCGTTAAAGTCAATTTTGTATTTAATTAATTTAAATTGGAAGTCCATCTAGAACCTGGCCATCTGTATTGTTTTTAGATACAGTAGAGAGGGTTACAGCACTAGTTTCATGCCCCTACGTGGATATGTTTTCATACAACGGTCTTTTCTTGCAGTAACAGTAACATGATACATTGGTTTATGAACATAAAATTTGAGATTATAACGCTATGTTTGAAAATAAAGTTTGTGATTTTTGAATTACGAATTATCATAAAATAATATTATTAATAGTCAATAGTATTGAGTAGTTAGTAATATTAATTAATTAGTTTAAAATCAAATAATTAAAAACATATGTTATTGGTTATTGCCATCCTAATTTCTTCTGTGTGATGTCATTCGCAGTATCTGAAGCAGAGAAATTGTCCCATCTATCATGGATATCCTCATTTATAATATGATTGATTACTTGAAACGAACGAAAGTGGACAGCATATACATACATATATATATATATATATATATATTTCTGTTTGAAAATGAGAAAATGACATGATCTGGGTAGAATCATTGTCTATAACGAGACAAATTAAACCCCTAGTTCAAACTTGGGGCACAAATTTTATCGTCTTGGAAAAAGAAAAAGAAAGAGATGCATTGTATTGTGCACAAGGCGGGTCATATCTCATATGTCAATTCGCATAAGTGTTGTCGTGGTCTGGTCCTAGCTAGATAGCTACTGCCCATATTTTACGTCAACTAATTAATTGATTAATTAATTAATATATTAATCCAGGAACAACCAAGTATACGCACTTGTCTCGAACGAATCTTAACCAAGTTATCGATAGGAGAAAATATAAAATTAATACTAAAATGATGTTTAGAATTATTTAATTTAAAATTTTAAATATTTTTGGATCACTTGATTTGCCCTAACAATTATAAATTATGTTTGATTATTATTTACGTTAGTTCAATATTAATTGTTATATTAAAATTAAAAATATAAATAATAAATATTTTATAAAATTTTATTAATATGATATTAATTATTTAAATTATTATTAATATATTATTTATATTTTTTATTATTTAAATAAATAATAATTAAATTTATTTTATTATTTAAAGAGTTAAGTATTTTTATTTTATTTTAATAATTAATTATTTAATTTATTTTTTAATAATTCTAAAAATAAAATTATATATATAATATTATCCTATCTTGTCATATATCAAACACAATATAACATTATACGTAATTCTATCATATCATATCATATTTTAAATTATTAATTTTATTATATTCTAATCTATGTTATCTTGCGTACTAAATAGACTCTAAAGACTTATATAAGTTCAGACAAAATTTCTACACCTATATGCATAAGCATAGTAATATGGGAGCAATTAAGCGCGAGTAAAATCAACGTCAGTTTTGATTTCACACAAAACTAAATCCTAACTTAAATAATTTTAATTCTTAAATTTTAAAATTAAATTTTACTTTATTTAATAAAGTAACTTACTTTTCAATTTGAAAATATAATATTTTTTGTATTAATCATCTTAATTTCTTCAATTTTTAATTTCATAAAAAATTTCTTTAAAATATAAAATCAATGGTATTAAATTATAGAAGTAGTAAAATATATGACGAAAAATTGAGTGAATGAAAGATAAATAAACAAAGATAAATGATATACGACAAATTATTTTTTAAAAAAATATTATATTATTACTCGAGTTAATATTAAACATTATAAAAAAACAGAAATTAAATCTTTTTTATGATAGTATAATTATAATATTATACTAAGTATATATTTATTTATTATAATTGTTAACTTGTTCGACAATTTTTAAATAAATATATACACATCATAGTTTTATTAAATTATTATATAAATAATATGATAAATTAAGTCAAATGAAATATTATAAACACATTAATTAATTCTTTTTATATAATTCAACGGATAAATAATGTTCTCTTCAATAAATTGTTAGCTGAACTAAATATTAATATATTTTATGTAAGAGTTACATTTGCACAAATTCAACCATAAAATTTAATAGCATGTGTTTTGTTTCAGTTAAAATTATTTATTTAAAATTAATGAAATTAATTTTTTATAATTTTAATAAAATATTTCAAATGTTATTGTTTTATTAATTGAATAATTTATTGAGTATGAATTTGTATTTATTTTACCTTCAAAATTAGAGGTGTCTATTAAGTTGGGTTGACTCGTGATTCGACCTAACCTGACCCCTTAAAATTCTGGTCGAAAACCGCCCGAAATACTATTCACCTTATTCAAGTTGGTTTCGGGTCTAAAATTCGAGCCGGGTTGGCTCGTGTCTATCGGGCTGGGTTGGTTTGTAGACTAACCTAACCCGACCCGTCAAAATTTGGGCTCAGATCGGTGGGGGTACTGTTTATCAGGGTCGGGTCCATTTCGAGTCCAAAATCCGAGCCAAGCCGATTTTACATTTTTAACTCACGACTCAGTCTGAAGTCGCCAAGTTAGGCCCGATAGACATCACTATTCAAAATATAAATTAAATTAAATTAAATATTATAAACAAATTGTGTAAGTTCATAAGTGTAGCTCAACTAATTAAGAGCTTGAATTCTAACATAGGTTTGTATTCAAATTCCTCTAGCTTGAAATAATTTTATACTTTCAAAATCAAACCAAAGTTTCGGTTTCACAATTTTTGGAACCGAAACCTATCTTAAAATAAACTAACTCTTAATTTTTAGAACCAAAATCTTTTCTTAAAGGAGCCAGTTTTGATTCTTGGCGGTTCTGGTTCTACTTAGAATCATTGCACACCCTTAGGTGCAATTGACATTAGTACTTAAATTAAACAATAAAATAATACTAGATATCATCTACAAAATTGATCAATATATGAGAAAAAGGGGCTAGAAAAAATATTCACAACTTAATGAAATATTATCATATTAAAAAGATATAAAATTGAATTAAAATTTTTCTAATTTCAAACTTAAATTATATTATAAAAATGTATTAGAAAGCTGCTTTAATAATGTTAGATAATCTAGACCCTTCCAAAACACAATTTTCAAATTTGTTAAACACTTAATATTTTTCTTATGTAAATTTTACACATAGATCCTGATTACAACTTTGACTAATATTAATAAAGTCGCCTTGAGATTTTCATCATGAAGAACATTTTTCAAGTTTGGGAATCCCTCAACATCTAGTGTTTTTTTCTTCTAAAACTTTTCATATCGCACCATCACCAAATGTCACATATAGTTATGAACAACTATGATAATTAACCAAGCTTTTACGATTTTATGCAACATCCATGGTTATAATATTAAGAGTTAGTAACACAAGCTTTTAAAGATGTGTAAGCAACAAAATCATTAATTTGTGCTTTTTTTTACCTATATTTTTCTAAATTTTTGAAAAGTTTTAGATTTATATTTTATGTTAATTTTCAAAAATTTCATAAATTTAAAGCATTTAACTCGAATGTGACCTTTAATGTTACAAAAATGAAAAATAGGGACAAAATTTCTTGGTTTTACCTTGAAAACCATAAGATTGATGATTTGAAACATTACCTTTAATTGTACTAAATGGGCTAAAATCAATAGGTGATGATTTTGCAAATATAGTATTGGAACTTGAGGGTTTTTTACTATGATAACCAAGTCTTTAATGATTGTTGCAACATTTTCCTAAGGTCAAAATGTGATCAAGTTTAGATTTACCTAAATTCGGTATCTTAAAAAATTTCTGAGTATACTCAAGCTTATATTATACTTCATTAATCTTTTTACTTTTCTCAACAATGATAATCCCCATTTTGGTCATCATTCTTTTTGCTTCAGTTTGTTCGTTCAAGAGACTACCAACTTGTTTTCCAATGTCAATTCATAAGAAGCATGTATAACGTCCATGTCGAGCTCATCATCATCATCACTACTTTCATCGAAATCAATTTCATAAAGACCGAGTTTAATGTCAGTCATTGTTGTTATTTAGTTCCAACGAACATCTATTAATTCATTTGAACAGAACTGGATGCCTATAGTTTTTCATTATTTTTAGAACATGAGATAATACTTATTATTATTATTATTATTATATGTTTCCTCTTTTTATTCATCATCACTGGTATTCATGGCTTTTGTTTTCTTCTTGAGTGTATTGACACATTCAACTTATATATGTCTAAAACTTTCATATTTTCTACATCGAATAACTTTGTTTTTAAAAGATTTGAAAGAAGACGTACGTTTTGAAGAAAACTTAGAGGTTGACATATTTTCATGTTTAACTTTTTTATAATTTTAATAAAATTTTTAATGAGAAGAACAAGTGCCTCAGAATCATCAATGTCTGAATCTTTTCATTTTCAACGTGTGTTGCTTTGTCTTGTAAGGCTAAACTTTTTTCCTTCTTTCGTTGCTTCAAGCTCATCTCAAATATTCTAAGAGAACACATTACTTCTTCAACATTCATTGAATCAATGTCTTTACTTTCTTAAATGGCAATCACTTTTACTTGAAACATTTTAGGGGGTGATTGAAGTATTTTCCTTACTAGCTTGGTTTTTAAATATTCCTCACCTACAGTATAAGATTCAGTAGCAATATCATTTAATTTAGAATTAAAATCGACAAGTAATTCATCATCATCCATTCTCAGATTTTTAAATCCAGAAGCAAGCATTTGGAGTTTAGATTGCTTCATTGTCGAAGTTCCATCATATGTAACATGTAGAATATCCCACGCCTTCTATGCAAATTCGCAATTTGAAATTAATTTGAATTGATTAACATCAACTACATTAAAGATTGTATTTAGAGTCTTAGAGTTTTAATTTGACAAGCCCTTTTTAGGTTTAGGAATCATATTGCCTTTGTCATCATTCATGGTGATAGAATTCATCTAAACAGTATTGCACACCATGCCTTTTCATTAATGGATTTGATAAATGCTCTTATTCTTGCCTTCCCATGTGAGTAATTTGTGGCAGCAAGTAGTGTCGAGAGATCAATCCTTATTCTGTTTAAGAATGCATACCTATAATAATGAATTAAGACACCAAAATCTTATTAAATAAATTAGTGACTCCTTTAATACCAATTCATAAATTCATTTATTAAGTGATTACCAATTTTAATTAATTTGGTTAATTAATTAAATCAATAAACTACAAAGCAACTAAAAAAGACAAACAATTTTAATGTGGTTTGAATTTTCGAATCTTACATCTGCAAGGCCATACCCGGAGAAAACAATACACTAAAAACTCAAATGATACAAACACTAATGGACTTTTATAAACTAAAGGCTTTTTATTTTTTATTTTTATTATCGTCGTTGTGTTAAATCTTTTAGGTGAACTTGTTTAGTAAGATCTCCTCGCTTTGATAGCGTTGAACTCTCTTCAACTTGTTTAGCAACATCTCTTTATTTGATGCCGTTTAATTCCCTTCAACTACCATAATTTCTTCTTTTAAAGAAAATTTTGTTTCTCTGTCGAAGAACAATACCAAAATATCTTCACAATTTTAAGAGATTCAACTATTTAAGTTTATCAAAATAGAAATTACAGACTCTTAATTCTCACTAAATTGCTTTCACCTCACTAAATTGCTTTCACCTTAAAGCATGAATGAATATAAGAACAACTAAGAAATATAAAATAAGAGTAAGGAATCAAAAATTATGCACAAGGTTCTCTAAATGACATTATGAAAGGCCGGTTACAATTATGAGAATAATATATATATATATATATACACACACACACACACACTAAAACCCTAAGCTTTATCTAAAGAAATTTTTTGTTCCCTAAGCTCTTAAAGATATAAATCTTTCCTTACTAAGCCTCATGTTCCCTAATAATTTTTTTTTTTTTTTAGTTTTAAAATTGACAACACAAATTTTCTAGTTAAATTTGATGACCAAACTTAACTAAAATAGCTAAAAACTTTAAATTCATAATGTGAAGAATTAGACCTGAACGTCTAAAATTATTCTAGATTGTTCCATTAGAATTGCAATAGAATTTCTAATTTCAGAGTAACCAAACTCCGAAAATCCAAACAAAATCACAACCAAAATAACCAAACTCAACCACAATATCTTACTTTTAATCTTCATTTCAGTTGCAATTAATAAAAGAAAACATGTTTTATTCAGCTCTTAACCCTTAATTATATATATATATATATATACACACACACACACACCCACACACACGTGAGACAGAATATTGTGTCAACGTCGATAAAAACAAACTAATGGTTAAAAAATAATCCCTGCAGCAATGTGCAGCCAGATGCATGCATGTACTGATTAATTTCCTCTTGTTTATTGTCTCATTTAAAACTAATAGATTGATCCTGACCTACGATTGCTAGGGAAACTTTCTTCCGTTTCTTTTTACTATCATCGTTATGATGGCGTGTTATATTCCTTCACCTACTTGTTTCAATAATCTTTCTGGAAAAGAATTGTTAAGAATTGTTTTCATACAGACAAAATTAACAAGAAGAAGAAGAAGACGATACTATTACACTTGCAATTAGTATGTACGGCATCCAGCTAGCGTGTAATTTACAATCTCCATCGATCGTGTGATGTAATTTTATAGCAATAAAAATAAAACAAAGAATTTGCTTCACATACAGCTAGCAGTGCTTCAAGCAGCGAATATAATATATAGATCCCAGTAGAGAAATATTTTCCATATCTTTTCACCCATTTTTCAATGGCATAATCAATCTAGCTCCTTCTTACATGAAAATTAATTATCATCAGTATCACAGGCCATCCATTCCCCTGAGCTTTCAGCAAAATGTACCTGAATTCCTGAATGGTAACGAATTTTAGAGGATACAAAAGCTAGCGAGCTCTGATTCAAACAGAAGTACATACGAAATTGGGCTCCTGCGATGGGCATAAGGCCAAGAAAAAGAGGACGGCCATAATCAAAACAGGAACAAGAAGAAGCGTCAAAGGTGGCGGAGGCAATGGTGGCAATACTAGTGGCAGCAATAAAAGTAACACCGTTAACACAACCATAACCATTATTGATCTGATAGCAAAAGACCCGATCATCGAATTTTGAACTGCAGCTGTTGATTTAGGGATCGATCCATTGCCGTATCGATGAAAGGGGGTGGGAAAACCGATGGTTTGAGTTTATTCAGAAAATTAATTAAATAGAAAACAGTATATATCGAGTATGTAATACTAATGACACGATGGGAGCGTTACTGGTCGTAGGTGTTCTTAGTCGCCATCAAATAAAAGCCCCACTTTTCTATATATGTCCCAATTAATCTAACCAAAAAACTGTTAATACTTTTGATTATGTGGCAAGTAATTAAAGTTAATTTCCAAGATGGGTTATTGAGAGATGCCCTAAATTCTACCCTCAAATAATAGTATTTTACAACAATCATTTTAGATTTCTTTTTAAGATTATTTCAATGGTAGCTATGGTACAATTAAATTCGTAGTTTGAATATTACTTTCTCTTCTCCATCTTCATCCAGAAATCGTATTCTCATTAAAAGAATATATTATACATGGAATGTGAATTGGGTAAATGCACACTGCCAAAAGACAGAATGCTTTCATATTTTCTATGTATGTTCATGCATGTCATTAATTAAGTGCTTTGACTGCATCATTATTCACTAATGAAAAAGCTTTCAAGTACAAAAACTCACTGTTAGTTAGTTACGTTAGTCCCTTTTCGAACATTTTCCCCATCTCAAGGCATGCGCATACTGGATTGTGTGGAATTGCGTGGACAAAA
Organism: Cedrela odorata; assembly: GCA_035584115.1. Taxonomy (NCBI): domain Eukaryota; kingdom Viridiplantae; phylum Streptophyta; class Magnoliopsida; order Sapindales; family Meliaceae; genus Cedrela; species Cedrela odorata. The sequence continues at coordinate 9,596 of JAXCLQ010071997.1, forward strand.
CCAAAATAAAAGAAAAAAGAATGACATATTTTGATGAGAGAGTTGTTTAATTTTGAGAAATACTTTTCTTATGCAGAAAAACAAGCAAATAAATTGAAGTACAAGACGACTACTACTTATAAATTGTCTTTATTAAATTGATAAAACCTGTGACATCTTAACCAAAACGGAAAAGAGAGAAAGCTTTACGATTTCTCTCCTCTTAAGTATTCCTAGTCTTGTCCTATCGAAAAGCTAAAAAAATTTCTAAATCAAATACCAATTGAAACACGATATCTTACTTTGAATCTTCGTTTCAATCGTTTGCAAGAAAAGAAAACATGTTTTATTCAACTTCTCAATCCTAAAGAATATTCACAAATATATATATATATATATATAAAAGAAAGTTCTATATATAAATTTTTCTCGCGCGAAAAAATGACCATGACTTGAGAAGGAAAGCTTTTGCAATATTCCAATGTCCTCGATAGTAATCGCTGTCTTATCTCAGATTCTATGAATATGTTAAGGTTTTAGACTTTCCAAATTAAGGAATGATTTTTAAAAACTGAAGAATGATTTTAAAAACTGAAGACTTCATCCAATAACTTTAATCTTTTATAATTAGATTGGTTCAGATTGTTGAATAATAAAACATTGTAATGGGCTGACAAAAGGCCTTAGAATTATAATTTTTCTTAATTTGAATTTGAGTTTCGTTGGGATTGTGGTAGTTCCTGTTATATATTGAAAATAAAATTAAAAATGTGTTTAATAATATCAATTTTTAGTAGAATATCTAATTAATATTTCATTAATATTTGACATATAAACTATTTTTATTCTATAACAATTGTGGCTTAAAAGCCACAAGACTATACTAGCAAAGAAAAGTTTAATGGTGTAATAAATAAATTTAGGTTTATAACAATTGAACAGCACTCCACCACCGGATCAAGTAATTAATACTTCCTAAAAACATATTATCAACAAGTTAAAAATATATATATACGCCACTGTTGTTAGAACTTTCGTAATGTACATGCATAAAAGCAATACTAATTTTTATAAAAATTCTCATGTTGCAACAATTATTTTAATTAATAATTACATTCATATATGAACAGAACTGAAAACGATCGTGCTCTATTTTTGAGTGCAGCGGAAGTGCGACGCACGAAATGGATTTTTGGGCGCACAACCGCTGCTAGGGAGTATAGATTAACATCACAATCTGCGGAATATACTCCCTTAGGATCGATATGTGCATGCATGTGTATATCAGTGTGTAAATTCGTCTCTGTTTCCATTTCATTAAGCAAAAACAGGGAACAAATTTCATACCTTGGTTACAGATT
>JAXCLQ010071999.1:0-10935 GCA_035584115.1 Cedrela odorata
AAAACAAGTTCTCTCTCTTCCTCTCCATATTCGGCCAAGCCTGATTTCAAAGCTCAAGGTTTTGATTCTCTTGGAGACCTAGTATTTGAGAGATTGATCTTCATCATACATCACCAAAGGTTGATGATTAAATTTTAATTTTGTTTAAATTGGTGAAATGAAACCTTATTTGCTTGTTTAATTTGATTAAACCCTAAATTGCATGTTAATCACTTAATCAAATCCTTCAAATGGTATCAGAGCATGATTAAGGCTTTGATTATGCTTGTAATTGCTTGAAAATTTGGCCATAATGGAATTTTGTGAGAAAAATTGTTTTCTCTTTAATTTTATGTGTTTAAATGAATCATATGATGATAAATTTGTATGAGTTTATAGTTGATTGAATTATGAAGACATGGATTTGATAATTGGAGTATGGTTTGGTTATGGTGGATTAGGGTTTACATGCTTGATTTTGTGTTCATGGTGGAGAAGATGATAAATAGTTATCATCTTGTATTCTAATTGATTAGAAGTATCATGTGATGATGTGGAATCCATGGATGATGATTTCATGATGATGGAAGTGAATTAAGCATGGTGGAAATACCTTAACAAATTTGGCACACCAAGAAACAATCATGAATTATGTAATTTTATATTAATCAATGTGTGTTTAAATGTTAAACATGTTATTGATTGTGCATTAATGTGATTAATACATAAAATGATAATATGATCATTATTTAATGTAATTAAATATTAACTGTATTTAAATGATCATTAGGGTTATGCTAAATTAATTGTTAATTCAGTTAAGTTGCTTATTAATTAATTAATTTATGAGATGAATTAGGTATTAGGCTTAATTTGATGTTAATTAGATTAACATTAAATTTAAATTATTTTTCGCAATTGCCATATTAATTATTGAGATTAATTAGGTTAATATGTATATATATGCATTATGTGATAATGTATGCATATATATATGATAAAATGCATGAATCATGACATTATGCATGTGATGCAATAATGACATCATTAATGCATATTTTTTAAAAAGTTAAAATGAATGAAAAAAAAATGATTAGGTTTGCTTATTTTCAAGTTAACCTATTTTTACAAGCAAACCTATTTTTATAAGTTAGCCAAATTTTATAAGTTTAACTTATTTTTTCAAGTAATGGTAATAATGTAATGATTGCATAATTAACTTGTTTTTCAAGTTAAGCAATCCTTACAAGTTAGCCTAAAATGATTTGATTAACTTATTTTTTAAGTTAAACAAAATTTTCAAGCAACGTCATTACTTGTGCAACAAGTGATCTCGGGCAAGCAAAGCGATCCAATTACTCGAGTATCGAGTAAAACAAGCCGAATAATTAACGACATTACTATTTATAATAGTAATGTAAATCGAACATGCAATTCAATAATTTATGTAATAAGTTGTCAAAATCAAATCATAAATGTCTATGCGTGAGAGACATGTGTGACTAGTCAAGCTCTAGGGTGATTGCTTGCGAAATAATTATCTGAACTAAGTAAGCATTAAGATTGCTTGTGAAACAAGTAATCTCGAATGAGTTGATAAATATTAAATTATTATTCATTAAAATATTAATTTCACTCGAAAAAGGTCATAGCTCACTTGTCTGACAAGTGGAGTGTATTACACAAGCATATATTACTTGTGTGACAAGTAAAGTGAATAGTATCATTAGGGTGACATGCTAAGAAAACACTAGTTATACGTGTGTATGCGTTTACATGTGATATGTGCATATAAATATGTATAAAGAATGATAATCGTTCATGAGATGGATAATTATCGGTGTAAGTGCTTGGCCTTAAAAGAAATATTTTGTGAAAACTTTCTAAGTTTTGAGAGTACGCGCATGAGATGTGAATGAGAGCTTGTTTAACTCCTTAATTAATTATCTTATCAGTGGCTCCCATTGTAGGATAGCTAATCATTCTTTAACATAAATTTCCTGATCCAAGATTTCTATTATGTGAGAGGTAAGGGATTTGTGAAATTAAATTGGGCTTATCTAGTTCTCAGTGGTATTCAAGTTTCGACTAAGATTCTATTGTGTGAGGTTGGGATGAGAATTCTATTTGAGAAAGTATAATGGTTTGAATATGACTAGTGTAAGATACCAAGATTTCTATTGTGTGAGATATTTAAAACTAGAGCAAAGGAAATGAGTTGAGTCCTGTATGTGATATAAAAAAGAAAAAGTTCTTTACTCATTGAAGTTAATTGACCAAGATTTCTATTATCTGAGGTCAATTGATGTAAATGAGAATTAGATTCCCCACTAATTTCTAAAATCCAACAATACTTTTACATCCAATGTTAGGGAGTATAGGATTTAAATTAGATAGTGGGAGCTGATGTGATCATGCTAAATATTAAATGTATTAAATATTGAATTCATTTTCTTTTGTGATTCAATACACTGAAAATCTGTCTTTCCATGTCTTTTTCAGTTCTCTCTCATTGTGATAGAAAATGACATCTTCAAACGTCTTCCAAAAGATTCTAGACAATCATATCCTTAACAGACCGAATCTAAAGAACCGATTGAGGAACTTGAGAATAGTTCTTGAATTTAAGAAGTTGAGATACATCTTGGAGGTAGAAATGTCGATGACATTAGAGATGGATGCTCCCTAGGAGGAGTAAGATAGCTTTAACAAATGGAATGCCGACAACTGTAGAGCGAGACTGTGTATGTTAACTTCAATGAATAGAGAGCTACAAACAAAACATGAGAGTAGGTCTTCTGCATATAAGATACTCAGATCCTTACAAAATTTGTATGGAAAAAACTCTCGCGTGTTAGAATATGAGATGTGTGCGACCCCTTTCAACATAAGACTCAGAGAGGGAATGTAATGGCCCGAAATTTTTATATGCTAAATTACTATAAAGTAAGGGCAGACTGGGATGAATTTTTTTCAAAACTTGATGGTTCAATGTGTTAATTCATGATAAGTGGGGAAAGCAAGTAAATTTTGGGCTTAATAAAAGAATTAAATAATAACCTATTTTGCAGTTATGTAAATGGCAGAAATTGAACTTTTAAAAAAATAATAATAAATAAATAAATAAAACGAAAAAAAAATTAAAAAGAGGCCAAATAATAGGTTTAGTAAAGGAATGGCTTTAGAGCCATTTTATAAAATAATTTGGGCTTTAATGAAATTAACCAAAATCAAGCCATTACTTGATACACACGGTCGGCACTCTAGAGAGTTCTATAAAAAATCTAGTTAATTCTAGATTTAAAAAGAAAAAAAAATGAAGAATTGAAAAAAAGGAAATAAAGAAGAAGAAATATGAGGAGAGAAAGAGAGAGAAAGGAAGATGCGGGAAAAATGGAGAGAAGGAAGGCAATTCTTCTCAGCTTTAATCATAAGCGGAATAACCAAACGAACTTGCAAGGATTGAAGTTGCTGAGGGAAGAGTCATCTTTGTAAATGGAGCACGATTTGAAGGCATTCTTGCTATGTCTTGAGCAATAGGTAATCTGTTACCATTCTAATGAAATTTTCATGTATTTTAGTCATGTACAACTTATTTTTCAAATGATATCACTTGTGTGATGAATGAGTGACAAAGAACAAACTGCTTGATTTTCTATTGGGTAAAATGATGTTGTTTAATAATGTAATTATAAATACATGATGGAAAAAAAAGAAGAAAGAAAATCACCCTTCATAATGATTTGTAACCTTTTTGAAGGACAAACAAGGTTTGATGAAGGTTGTGTAAGTGATGGCATAATTGACCCTTTCAATAACTTGTTGATAGTTGGGAACTAGCAATGAAAGTGAAAGATGAATGTAAGGACAGACTGTGAAGATTAGTAGTGATGCTACTCTTCTACCATAATTGATGGCCAAGGTAGTTTGTCATTTCCATGTTTGTTGTAGTGATTGTTATTGTCATTGGTGGTGGTTGATGAATGCCACTTTGAGATTTGGAGGATGTAGAGGTATTCTTAAAATGGTAATCACTTTGGTGGCATTGGATATATCTTGATTATGGTAGTGAATGTAATGTGTGTATGGTTGTGTTTATGCATGAGAATTGTGAGATTGAGATGCTATTAATGTATGTAAATGGAGACTAAGTTGTAGAGCTAAAAATCTAGCAAGACAAGGGCATATGTCTGTTGCTGGAAATTCATATGGTTGCTAGAAAATTTGGACGGTTGCTGGAATTTTGACCTAGGCTCGATATTTTATTTATAAAATGAATTATAAACTTCCAATCACTAAATCGTAAAATTCTAGGAAAATTAGACACAATTACGACCAACATAATTGAAAATCAAAATTTTTCATGAAATGACGAGTCCATAGTAAATTTTAACAGTGGTTGCTTTGTGGTTACATTTTGGTTTGCCAAAAATACTGACAGCGAACAGAAAATCCAAAATAGAATAGTATTTTCTACATAAGTTTTTAGCATTGTAAATATCTACAAAACTTAGACACATATAGAAACAACATATCCAAAAATCAGATCGTTCTATGTATGAATGAATTCCTAGTAAAGGTTGGAAGTCGATTGCTCTGTTCGGCCCTGCGCACTGTCCGTGTTTGCGTAATGTGTAGTAAATTAATTATAACTTGAAAATTTGGAACCAAAATTAAAATCTATAAAGTGCTATGGAAATTAGATATGACAAGGATTGACATGATTAAAAATTAAAATTTTTCATTAAAAAACAAATTCCCAGAAAATTCGAAAAATCCATTGCCCTGTTGCAAATTGGGTTGGAATAGTGTCTATTCATTTAAGTATAAGTTGAGCTATAGAAGTCCAAATGAAGCATCATAAAAGGTTATATAAACTAGACTCATAAGGGATGAACATATTAAAAATTTAGTATAAGATTCATTGCTGATTGATCACAGTAAAAATGCAAAGTCACCCTTGTCGCGAATAAATATTATTTAGAGTAATTGAGATGGAAATGGAGATTTTTCAAATTAGGTAATAGGGTATCCGAGGCACTCATATTTTCTATTAAGAATCAATGTGTATGATATATTTATTAGTCTATATAGCAAGCATATGATGTTTTAAGTTTTAACGAAAGGAATATGTAATTGTAGATAGGCGACCCCATCAACCGTCAACAAAACAGCAATTCGGAATTAGCTAAGCATAAATTAGTGAGTGAAACATTTATATTTTCTCATGTTTATTAATGCAACGTTTATAATTATAGTTATAGTAATAGTTATGCAGATGGAAAGGAAATGAAGCCTCATCTTATGAAATGTATATGTTTATTATATATATATATATATATATATAAGATAATTATGTATTTAAGACATGTATATATATATATATACAAGTGTTGATGAGGTATATGAGACTATGGCCAGGAAGAGGCCAAATATGATTGTGACATGATCTGTCTATTTATGATATGAATATTTATATAATTGTATATCTGTGCGTATGCTTGTGCCATATAATTGATCCATAGATCCAGATGTGGTCCCTTTGCCTGGTCAAGTGTGTAGCCTTAGGTATGGATTGTCCCTCTGTCCGGTCAAGTATGTAACCCTAGACATGGACCAGGCAAGAATGTATGAGCATGATCATTATATATATATATATATATATATATTTGTATACGATGAATCCAAATATGATCCCTCTGCCCTATCAAGTGCGTAGCCTTTGACATATACCAGACAAAGATGTATGCATGTGATGTTATATGTGTATCTGTATACTATGGTACTCTAATATGTATGAGTTATGAACAGATAAATGAATATATACAGTTTTACTTTCTTAAAGTATATGTATATGTGTATGTGTATAATGATTTTATGGAAAATTTCCTTTCTACTCATTGGGTCCTTTAGGACTCACACCCCCTCACTCTTTCAGTTTTGCAGGTTAGACATTTAGTTAAAGAGAGAGACGTTGGAATAGAGAGGAGACACTAGCGAAGAAAAGGATATACACTGCAGTCACTAGGGTTTATAGGTTCATCATGCACAGAAAGTCATGTATAACTCAAACAATGGTATATTTAGAGTGGTGTCTAAATTATGACATTTATTATAATGCATCATATGTTGTAAGATATAAATGAATTTTATTATGTTATGATTGGACTTGTCGCCTATATATGATATTTATTTTGTATCATATGTTAAAGGAAGTTGAAATAACTGTGTATGCATTTCGGGATAGACATAGAGGCTTAGGGTAATGGTGGAATCCATCACTTGCCGGTAATATCTCCAGATTTGGGGATATTATAGGATTTTACCCATTGATCATGTCATAAAGATGATCAATATCATAAAGGAGTTAGATATTCAGAGGTCATTATGATCGATTGCTTCAAAGTGAATTTGATTCTCCAATCCCTCTCTTCTAGTTATAAATAGTTTATAAATGATTACAACTTGAACATGATTGAGCGTACTCTTTTGGAGTTGTACAATGAGCTTCAAGAGTACTTTAAGCAGAACAACAAAGGTAAGGGATATGAAGATGTCTATATGGCCAGCGCTAGTAGGACTGGTAAACGGCCACAACGCCTATCTCAAGGTTCAAAGGTTAAACCTAAGAAAAAGAAACCAAGAAGGATTTTCCTTTTAAGAAATCCAAATCCAAGAGTAAAGGAAAATGTTTCCATTGCTAGAAGGAGGGACATTGGAAGATGAATTGTCTTCTGTATCTTGATAGCCTTTAAAAGGTTAAGATAGGTATGAATAGTAGTTTTATGATTGAATATGAATTAAGTGTTAATTTTGATATTCATTCATGAGTTATTGACTCAACTACTACATCTCATTACAGGTAATGCAGAATAATTTGCATTGGCAAGCGATGAGATCGTCTTGCGGATAGCTAATGAAGTAACAATTACTGTAGAGGCCATAGGCTCATGCAAGTTGAGACTCTTGTCCAAACACATTTTGAAATTAGATAGAGTTTTGTATTTTTCTTCTGTTGTAAGAAACATTATTTTTGTATCTGTACTATGTAATAATGGTTATTCTGTACAGTTAAATAGAATTGAATGTTTATTGCATTTTAGAAATATATGTGTTAGCAAAGTTGTAAATACAAAAGGATTATATGTCCTTCAATTGAATAATAGTTATTCATTATCTTTCATTACTAATAAAATAGTTCGTGTTGACACAATTCCTAAATATTTGTGGCATCACAGTTTAGGTTATAGTGGAGATAGAAGACTCACTCAGCTTAAAATTAGTGGGATATTGATCTTCCTGGGTTTAGAAACCTCCTTCACTTTTGAGTTGTGTCTTCGAGGAAAAATGACCAAGTCTCCCTTTAAGAGTAAAGGCGAGAGGTCAAAAGAACTGTTAGATCTTATACATATAAATGTATGTGGACTATTCAGTACTACAGCTAGAGGAGGTTTTATGTACTTCATTACCTTTACCGATGATATGTCTCAATATGGGTATGTGTATTTGATAAAATATAAATCTGAGTCCTTTGAAAAGATCAAAATGAAATTGAGAAACAAACAGGAAAAAGTATTAAGATTTTATGATCGAATTATGGGGGTTAGTACTTAAGTATTAAGTTTCAAGAATTCTTCAAAGAGAATGGAATCATCTCGCAAATAACTCCTTCGTATACACCTCAGCTTAATGGTGTGTAAAAAAGAAGGAATTGTATCCTATTAGATATGGTGCGATTAACGATTAGTTTTATAGACTTACCATTGTACTTATGGGGATATACTTTATTATCCACTGTATACATCCTTAATAAGGTTCCCACCAAATCAGTCCAAAAGAATCTGTATGAGATATGAAGTGGAAAGAAACCCAACCTCAATTACATGAGGGTTTGGAGTTGTCCAGCTTATGTCAACCTTGTCAAATATGACAAACTTAATGTAAAATCGGAGATGGGTAGGTTTATTAGAAATCCTAAAGATAGTTTACGGTATTACTTCTACTTTTCTTCCGACGAAAAGAGTTTCGATCAGTAGGAATGCACACTTCTTAGAGAAAGAGTTTCTTGAAGAAGATGGTGTAGGTATCGACATTGAGTTAAAAAAACAATTCTTAGAAACTCAAATCGATGTTACTGATGTTGGAGAGTCCAGCCAACAACCCTCTGTTATAATTAATCCAATTCCAACTCGTAAGTCTACTAGGTATTTAAGTTCCTAGAGAGATATTAATTTCTCAATGAGTAAGATTTTGAATTTTACTTAGTGGAAGAGATGTATCATGGTGATGATTCGAGAACTTATGAAGAGGCTATCCTAGATAGAGATTCAGGAAAATGGCTTGAGGCAATGAATTTTGAAATAGAATCCATGCAAATAAATCAAGTCTGGACATTTGTTGATCCTCTAGAGGGACCGACAATAAGTGGATTTTCAAGAGATAGATTGGTAAAGATGGACAGGTATAAACTTACAAAGCTAGACTAGTTGCAAAAGGTTACACTCAGAAACAAGGGTTGGATTATGAGGAAACCTTCTCAGTAGTAGTTATGATTAAGTCTATCCGGATCATGCTAGCCATAACAGTGTACCATGAATATGAGATTTGGCAGATGGATGTCAAGACAGCGTTTCTCAATGGTTACATTGAGGAAAATCTATTTATGAAGCAAACTATTGGTTTTGTATCATCTACTAAACCAAGTAAGGTATGCAAGTTACATCGATCTATTTATGGATTCAAGCAAGTCTCGACGAGTTGGAACATCCGGTTTAATGAGACAGTTAAATTGTTTGGCTTTATCAAAAACCCGGATGAACCCTATATATATAAATGGGTTAAGGATCATGCTGTTACATTCCTAATATTATATGACATATTATTGATGGGTAATGACGTAGGCATGATGTCAGAGGTTAAAATCTAGTTATCTAGAACATTCTCCATGAAAGATTTGGGAGACGCGACCTATGTTCTTGGGATTTGGATCTATAGAAATAAATCAAAGAGGATAATTGGATTATCCCGAAAGTTGTACATTGAAAAGATGCTGAAGAGGTTCAGTATGAAGAACTCTAAGAGAGGTCTTTTGCCCTTCAATTATGATCTACATTTTTCTAAAGATATGGGTATAAAGACTGATGAAAAGTAGTAACGCATACGTGGCGTGCCTTATGCATTAGCTATTGGTAGTTTAATATAAGCTATGCTATGTACAATACCTAATATTGTATATACTGTAAGTGTTACTAGCAGATATCTGACCAATCGCGGGGAGAAACGTTAGTCGACAGTTAAAACAATCCTTAAGTACTTGAGAAGAACTAAGGATTTGATTTTGAGTTATGAATCTCAAGAGTTGAGCATTCATGGGTATTCATATTCGAATTTTCAATCGGATGTGGATGATCGTAAATCTGCATCTAGTTTTATATTTTTATATAATAAAGGTGTTGTTAGTTAGAAGAGTTTCAAATAGACGACAACAATTGACTTCACTATAGTAGTTGAATATATTGCTATTTTTGATTCAGCTAAGGAGGCAGTTTGGATGCGAAAGTTCATATCTGAACTTGGTGTGGTTCCTAACATGGCTTATTCAATAAGTATTATGTGATAATACAGGTGCTATTGCATAGGCAAAGGAACCAAGAGCATACCAGAAATCTAAACATATTCAGCGTAAGTATCACATTTTGAGGGAGTTTGTTGGTGCTAGAGATATCATCATTTAAAAGACACCTTTAGTCGAGAATATCACCGAGCCTCTCATTAAAGCGATGACGCTAAAGTAGTTGGACCATCATCTAGAGAGTATGGGTATTAGATATAACAGCGATTGACTTAAGTGCAAGTGGGAGTTTGTTAGTGTAGTATGCTCTAAAACCATTAATGTTGTCGGTTTTGGGCATTTTGTATTGAATTACATATTGTAATATGTATTGTACATATTCATTTATAAAGAAATTGTTTATTGTTCATTTACATAAGCTGCTTTCTTTGTCTTTCATACTAGTAGATAGAGTATGCATATGAATTGCCTAGATAATTTGATTATCTAAACTGTTCCTCATAAGAGTGGTATTGACCCAGCATCGATATTGCATAGTAGGCATATTGAATGCCTCTGGTGAATATCTTGAAATGCTATTAGTGCAAAATGACAATAATAATCATGTCATTAAGGTACTAGTATGGATTAGCAGTTAGAGAACTATTTTTTGAACTTAACCGAAACAATGATGAATCATATAGAATGTATATGGTCAATGATTCGTCATTTGATTATAATAGTATGTGAAGTAATCCTTTGACCTGAGATGTCATAGTCAATAATCGATATGGATGCACATGGTTCATATGTTGTATATATGCAAGAATAATCACATCTTGCATAATAAGCTGGTTTGGTCATGTGTTGTTTGTATTGAGATACGAGTGATCATCAAGATGGGATCCATTACCTCAATACATAGGATCTTGAATTTTCATTGACTCAATCAAGATTCGAGCTCCCAATTGGACGTCATTAAATGCCTAAAAATAAAACTCCTAGCCAGGCAACAATATTAGTCACACGAAAGAGTTTCATGGTGACAAGTTCAACGCGTAGTGACCGATGATCTGAATGGATACTGAGTTTAGGGTTTTAGCTTCTATGAGCCTTAACTTAGTCGGGATTAGGGATTATGACATATTGGTAAATGTTAACCATAGTCGTTGAGTTTCAAAAAGTTTGAAATAGAATCAAATAGTTCAATTCTGACTCACAGCTAACACCACAATGAATTAGTAGTTATCACTCCTTTAAAGAAAAGTTGTTTCAAAATTTGGTATATAAGGGTTGTGAGGTGAAAATTAGGGAAAATTCTTTGGAGGCTGATCTAATCCCACTACAGATGGCAGATTTTAATGTGATTTTGGGAATTGATTGGTTATCTACACATAGAGCCTCAG
>JAXCLQ010072000.1:0-10932 GCA_035584115.1 Cedrela odorata
TTGTTGTTCCATCAAATAATGGAGGTGGTTCTGAAGTAGAATCAAGTGCCGGCGGCAAATCTTCTTGCACAACTCTGCAGAGAAAGACTTGACTAATAAAACCCAGTTCTATTTTTATAGTTTAAGTAAGAAAATGAGATAAATTCACTTAGTGGCCATTGTTGCAGATATGCGAGTAGCTCCGGTTTTCTTCAATGGAGCAGAGGAGAGGAAGCACAAATTGGCTTGAACTAGAAGCGAATGAGAAAATATTCTAAGCTGTGGTAGCGTTATAATGTTCTTAGAGGGTGAGAGAAGGAGAGAGAGAGAGAGAGAGAGAGAGAGAGAGAGTGAAAGTGAAGACGTCAGCCATGACGAAACATTTGTACAATTTCTCGGTTTCAAGGTTGCCATTTTTTGGTTGGTTTACAAGCTTCTGACGGTGACTTTCTTTCCTGTCATCCGTACATGAAGGGTAGTATTGGCTGGGATTTTTTTCATAAATTCAACACGTGTAAATTATTAATTAATTTGTAATAATACGACATTTATTTAGGTAAACTATAATTGTCACATTTATTTTTGGCATAAGGTAGCAATTGTAACTTGCTCTCTCTCTACTGTTTTATGTTATTAATTTAATTTTATTAAATGAAATTAGTTATTTAGTAATATTAAATTAGAATTAATCAAAAATATAAAAAAATGTAAAATAAAATTATTTTCAAAATTTTTTCTAATAAATTTATATTTTTGTACAAAAATTCACAACACATAAAATTAAGTATCCGTGTTTAATATTATGGTGCCGTGAAATGCTTTGGCTTTGTAGCAAATGTTCCATGAAATCATTTCAATACTAAACAAGACCCTAAAACTAGATAAAAATAAAATAATGAGAATTTAGGCACCAATCTCCAAAAGAAAATTTGCTTCTATTTTACCAAATTTTAATTATTTCTGCAATAAATCCCCCTAAAGGAAAGGAATTTGAGCTACGTTAACAAACCAAATTAAGGTTTAGGGATTTGACAGCTTAAGGATGTAACCTGCCTGCCTATTTTATAGCACACTTTTTTAACATTGCCACATGATATTACCAAAATATTTTCTTTTTTGTTAATTTTTTTTAACGTTAACAAAGCAAATAAATTGTTTCTGCTCAACATTTTGCTCTGCCTGCTCAACATTTTATGTACTATGAAAGGCCAAAATTCTCAAAAACAAAAACTGTGGTGCTCTTCCGTAGACACAGTGTTATGTAATCATAAGGTTGCGAGATGACGTAGTGAAGGTACTACAGTAGCTCATTTATGGTTTCTATTGGCCAATGACCTCTGTACACATCTCCTAATCAATTCCATGCCACACAAGTAACATGTGTTTTCTTTTGCTGTAAAAATACATCCAATATTCATCCAATTCATAGCATAAACAGTATAATAAATCCAACAAAATGGTTCACAATATGAATGCTTCCTTTCTTAGCAAGACTCACAAGTCATTATGGAAGCAATATTTTGATGTTTGAGAGCTTTCAAACTCTTTATGGCCAATTCAGATTGTTTCAATTAGGTGGCGTATCCAATATTAAGGACAACCGATTCTAGTACAAAAATATCAAACTTGTGTCAAATTTGCAGGGAGTTGGAAACTCGTCTATGGTGATTGGCATGCAACACTAAAAAAATCTCCACAGATTTGGCATGGTACAATTGCTATAAAAATGGCACAACATGCTATTGCTGAGAAAAATAACAAACTAAAGACAACTAAAATGAAAAATCTGAGAGTTACAAACTGCAGAAACCTAAACAAACTCGAAATGGAGAGCCATTATCTGAAAAAGAAATCACAGCACGATCTAGTTAGGTTTGGAACAGTATCTTGACCGATTTGCAATGTTGAGAATAGTTTCAACAGCGACTGTTACTATTCTTGTTCAAGTCCTAGTCAATTGCAATATAATAAACAATCAATAGAGCTATTGAAAGGGCAACAGAGTGAACCAAAATATCTGTGCTCATTTAAAACTCAACTTATGTACGAACATTCTTTTTACTCTCAAGGTAAAGGGTTTAATAAGATTCAAGTTTTTAGTAGTAGTAGCTTCTCAAGCAACGTGCCAATCAACAGAATACTTCAACATAGAATTTTTAAGAAGCATTATCATTTGTCTAACCAATGTCAATGGAGTAACCAAATCATTTTCAAAATGCGTGGCTGTACATTAATTCTTTCATAAAGCATTCTTTAATGGGAAAAAAAAGAAGGAAAATTGTTTTAATACAAATGAAGAATATAGAGATGAAGTAAGAGATACTTAGAACCTCTTGAACTATGTGCTGGCACTCCCACATATACCAATACCTCCTCTAACTGACAGCAAGGGGCCATCCCAGGAGCTGCGGCTAATCAGGTAGGAATCAAGAAACAAAACTATGACCGTTATGTCATCATGAAAATGTCTCCTCACCCCACGATCAATTTTCTTCAGGTCCGAGTATCGCATTTCTCTCTTCTTGGCTGCTTCACGAAGTGCAGCTTTTACAAGCTTCCTTGCAACACCCTGCACAAATCATGAACACGTCAGAGGTGCATCTGAAATAATTAATGATATCTACTTGAACTTGATTAACACATTTATAAGGGAAACAAGATACTACACGACACAGCATCTTAGTAAATACAAGCAATTACTCTAATTAGGTATTCGTATGAGAAACTTATGCAACCAGATTTTTGGACAAATAACCATTCCAGGCATGCTGGAAAACAGTTAATTGGCTGCCCACATTAGCATTAGAACAATTTGTTTACCAGGGATGGTAAAAAATGGAAATAGGGCTACAAATTCTTATTACATCACAAACTAAAACAAACAAAAGTAGGATATTTGTTCTAAGAAGATTAGGATAGGATACTTGTTCTAAGAAGCTTAGCAATCATCCTTCCCAAACATCGATTATAACTATACCCTTTATAACAATGCCTAATGGATACACATGTAACTTGAAACTATAAACAGAAATCCTACTTTACGAGGACCGCTGTGTACAATGTCAACTGCTTCCTGATTGCTTAGTTGCTCCCATAGGCCATCTGATGCAAATATAAGAAACTGATCTTCTGGGAAAAGTTTCTGCACTGATATTGTCGGCTCAGCTAGAAGAATTGGCTTATGGAAGGGCTCTGGCAATCTAAACTTGGGCAAAAGAGGCTCTCTGTTAAATTCCGCCTTCTTCAGATAGGCATCCCCAATGGATCTTGAAATCTGCAAAAATAAGAAAGCTATATCAACTGATTAACTCCCTTCTGTGCAAGAAAAGACAACTAGACAGTAACTAAAATGGGAATTTCTCAAGAAAATTTCTCAGTAAAGGTCATTTAAAATAAAGTAAATACCAATAGCGGCAAAGTTCATGTCCACGGAATTGTACTTATTTTATCAACATGCATATTATTGCATGTATACATTCTGAATCAGTCTGAAATCATTTTAATAATAATAATAATGACACTTCCAAGCTGATCGCTTGAACTTCATAATCAAACGTGTATCATATAGCAAACTGAAACAAATTATTGATCTACTCCATCTTACAGGTTACAATTAATGAGCTCCATCCTAATTATGAGTGGATTTATACTCACACGAGAACAAACAATCATCGAACTGCAGCTTGGGTGGTATTGGAAGGAAAGGATTGGGATCAACTTCAGTTTTGTCTCTTCGCAGCAATAAAGTGTTGATTTCAGACAAACTCAAACATAGATGAGATAAGAATGGGTCTTCATTGAGAAATGCAATGCTTTGCCAGCAACGTATAGAAGCAGGTAAAAAATAACTTGAAAATTATCAGGAACTCATTCAGAAGGAAAGTAATTAACATTGTATTAGCCAGATATTGAATTGAACTCCCAAAAAAAAAAACCACAGGTAGCATACTGCTGATAAAAAAAGTGACAAACAAGCCAAGAAGTACTCATTCAATGTAGAGAACTGAAGGAAAATACTTATTGTACCAATATTGATTTAAGAAAATATAACAAAGAAAATGGCGATAAATCGTCACCTGTATGATACCCTTCACACGCCAAACTTTGTGTTTTAGAACAACAATCTGTGGATCATCGGGATGCAACGAGCGCAATTCCTCTCTCACAGACTCCATACTTGCATTATGCTCAGATGATAACTGAATAGCTTTGACCTCTTTAATGTCACTTTCCTGTCTTCCCAACACCACACGAGAATCACCTGCATTTGCAATGTATAGCAGTCCACTACAGATTATACCCACCAAACAACACGACCCCACTGAGGCAATCTGTGGCTTATTTAGCCATTGCCTCTTCACAAGAGCAAGGAATTCCTCTTCTGTTTCCAAAAACGCTTTAGTGATAACATCAGTAGACATCCCATAACTTTCAGATGTGAACTCTGCATCATGAATAGCTGTCATGTCAGTAAACATACGCATTAGCAATATAAACATTTGGAATCAAAACTGGGGAGGAAAAAGATTAATTTAACTCAGAGAGAGACAGACTAAAACTAGATCTCTGTACAATCAACATTCAAAACACATTCCAGTTTGGTTTTTCTGCAGTAACCATCCACACTGATACTCAATTTTCTATAACAGTATGGCAGGCACGCAACATATTTGGAGCCAAAATGCCAAAACTTTTGATGCTCATCCCATGAAATTATGAAAAAACCAGAACATCACTATAACTGCATAACTGCAACCCTTAAAATAAGCATGGGACTATTAAACTCCCCTTATGTTAAACATCAATGAGTAATAAAATTTCTAATTTACCAGACAGAAGTAATGAGGCAACACAAAGACACAATAAAGTAGAAATATCTAGCATGAACCAAAATCGTACGCAGAATAAAAGTTACTACATAGAGCAAGAAGGATAAAAGCATACTCTTGATATTGTCAAAGAGGCGATCATTCACAAATCGGGCAGCTTCTGGACCTCCATGGCCATCATAAATTCCAACAAAAGTCCCCTGAGGACCTGATTCGAGAGAGCTCAGTGGCCCTGATTCTAATTGGCTAAAATCTTCTAATTGATTATTTGCTTGAACAACTGCCATCGAGAATTCCCCATTAACATGCTGTCCTGAATCTTTGTACCACAACAATCCATCAACTCTACTACAATCTTCCCTGTCGCTATTAGAATTATCACCATCTGCAAATGGCTTCCAACAGGGTGAAACAATTTTCAGAAAAGTTGCTGATACCATAGCTTACATATTATCATCCAAATGATCCAGCAATCAAATTATTCATGAAGTCAATATTCAGAACTTTACAAAACCCCAGTATCTCTTCAGATTTCTTCTCAATGTTTAAAGCCGCAACAGTCTCAAAAATCAAACACACATTGATAGATGCAGACAACATTAATCTGCAAAGGTCTCAAGTCAAACAAACCATCAGACATAAAACAAAACACATACATTATCAATCTATACATGTATTAAATATGAAACAAGCTGTTGACTATTTCCAAAAAAAAAAAAGAAAAGAAAAGAAAAGAAAAGGCAAAGCATAAACTTGATGCGAACATCAAAATACAGCTAGGGATCAAACGAAGATGATATGGGTATATCCAAAAATTGCCTAACGTGGATTTTAGCCAAAATCTAAAGTATAGACCGTTAATCTGTCAAGACTTCAGAGACAAAAGAAACTGATGGGTATGTCTCAACATAAAAATCAAAATGCAGGTAACATCTATGTACAAGATAACATTAGTAGAAAAAAAATGGTAGCCATTTCCAAAACTGAAAAAATAAAAAAAAGAATAATGAATTCTCAAACTAAAAGTCAAAATACAAAATCATCTATACATCAAATGAATTAATGGGTACATAACCAAATTTCAGAATAGCAATTTTCTTGCATACCTTGTGAATCAAAAAAAGGGAAAAATTGTATGATCCTCCAATTTATATCCTCAGTACAAAAAGACCCATGATTTGATGGCCACTAAACAAAGAACAACAAATAAACAAACAATCTAAAACAACAAAATCAGGAAGAAAAAAAATTATCGTCTTTTCAAAAGGGTAGATCTAGAAAGAGTGATAATTAAAAATCAAAATTGCTAAGCAGTGATTGACTCTATTGTTCAACTGAGAAAACAGATACAGAGATGATACAAGATGAAATCTTGGGCCTCGAAACCCCCATGAATTTGATTCGATACAAGAATTTTTTTGGCTTATTTTTGCCGGAAATATTTTCTGTTCTGATTTTCTAATTTATTGGCTGGGGTTTTGACTTTGACCTTCAACAAACCAAAATTCAAGGCAAACTTTGCTCGTCTTCCTTTCCCCTTAATATAGTAAAGTAAGTTTTTCCTCTTTCCCTTCAATAAATAAACTAAAAACTGGGAAAAACTTTTGTTTACAAGAACAATGCCGTGGAATAATCTTATAGCATATACGCCGAAGTCTCCAACATTAACTAAATTTAGTTCTCCACCGCCTCCTTACGCTTCATCTTCTTTGTGTTTAGTAGTGCATTGTAAATTCATTTTTTAATAATTACGAATAAATTCACATCTTTTAAAATACTAAAACTCGAGGTTAACAAAATTGAAAATTGGGGGAATTAATTAAAAAAAGGTAAACTATTAGGTAAATAGTTGTAATACACATAAAATTAGGGATACATATGAGAAAAGATAAAACAATATGCCAACAAAAGCAAGAGCTTATCTCTTACAACTAAACGACATGTCATTTCGTCTCCACTTCACTCTCAGCACTCCTCTTGGTATTATCGGACCATCGTCGTCTAGCCATCAGCAGCTCAAACACAAACTTACCACCTGCTCAACTTCAAACTCACTGTCAGTAAAGTCACAAGCCGGCGAGTCAGACTCGGTCATGGCAGGCGCTAACTTAGTCCGAGTCGCCGTCGCGCAGATGACGTCGATCGACGACCTCGCTGCCAATTTCGCCGCCTGCTCTCGCGTCGTCAAAGTAAGACTATCATTCACTTGAAAGTATTTATGTACTTGGTAAAATTTGTTTGGTATTTTTATTGCGTTTCAGCTGGCTGCATTGACTTCTCGGTAGAATCTA
The DNA here is from genome assembly GCA_035584115.1 of Cedrela odorata. Taxonomy (NCBI): domain Eukaryota; kingdom Viridiplantae; phylum Streptophyta; class Magnoliopsida; order Sapindales; family Meliaceae; genus Cedrela; species Cedrela odorata. Next base: position 7,100 of record JAXCLQ010072000.1, read on the forward strand.
ATTTTTGTCTTTTTTTGTGAAAATTTGTATGTAATTACATCAAAATTTGATTAAGCGTAACCTTAGTTTGACTTAAAGTTTAATGGTTAAGGCTTGAAGATTATTTCATTTCTTGGGTTTATCAAATGTTGCAGCAGTTAGGAAGTTGACGTATGTAAATTTTTCAGCTAGTCCAAAGAAAAAAATATATGCTTGTCGGGAATTGACAATTATGTCTAATAATCATTAATTATTTAACACTGTGAAATTAATTTGTTCTGGGTTATTTAATAGAAAAGATTAAGTAGCAATTAAGAAATCAGATCATGCGTTGCCATACTACTGATTCATAATGTCACATTGGCTTTATAGAACACAAAATTCTGTAGTTTTAACAGCTGTGTTGCGCGAGAGGGTGTCAATGTTTTGAAAACCATGTATTTGCATATAGAAGAAGACTGGTGGGTCTGGTTTTTTAACTTTTGAGCGTTCTTTTACTCTTTTTTGTCTTTGTTTACAGTGGAGATTGAAAATAATGCAATATAGGTGTTTCAGGGCAGAAACTGGAACATATTTTTGGAAAATGAACTCAAAAATGCCGAAAAGTTTTTTTTTTCCTTCTGTTTTTCACCTATATCTGGCTGCAAATGGATGAAATTAGTTGAAAAAAGTTTATGCTGTTGCAATATCAAATTTGCTGAAATTGGAAATGACAACCTTTTATGGAGAATGAAAACTGAAAATGAAAACTTCGACTCATTAGCAGTGGATCATATTATGATACCATTTCTTATGCATTTATTCATATAATTGTTATCTCATTGAAGAATTTGATATTTTCTGAATTCAGCTGGAATTGTAACTATATTCACATTGTCCTGTTGTTATAAAGTAACGAAATGTTGATAATTTTTTTACATTGGGCTTTATATCATCCTGTAAGATGTAGAATTTATCATTCAGAGTAGAACTTTGTGAAATAAAACTTTATGCTGATATTCTGACTCTGATTATGTAGTTATTTTGGTGTATGGTTTCTTTAACTAATTTTTGAAGTTTGTTTATCCAAGGAAGCAGCTTCTACTGGGGCAAAACTGCTCTGCTTTCCCGAAAACTTCTCCTATGTGGGTGACAAGGATGGGGACGGTCTTAAAATTGCCGAACCTTTAGATGGGCCAATAATGCAAGGATACTGCTCTCTAGCTAGGTTGCTTTTTGTTTCATCCTATTCTGATTTTACATCATGGTGTTACACAGGGTCACTTGTCATAGGGTTATTTGTGAATGCTTATGTTTCGACAAGGTCTTTTTGTTCCACTTATCGACTTTCTTGCATTTGTCCATTGCAGAGAGTCCAGCATTTGGCTGTCACTCGGAGGCTTCCAAGAAAAGGGATCCGATGATGCACACTTGCCTAACACACATGTTCTGGTTGATGACACTGGGAACATTAGAAGCACTTATTGAAAAATGCACTTGTAAGATGGTCAACTTTTTAGGTTTCAGAAAGACTTGTTTCAGTTTGTGGTTATTGTGGAGCAACTAAAAGATACATCAATGCAGTTGGTGATAAAATTTATTTTGCTTACATTTTCTTTGCTTCTCTAATATTTCGTTAAAAATTGCACATTGTTCAATTTCGAATTATTTTTAATCTATAGTTTAATAACAAGTTTATGGGATTTTTAGCATATTGACTTTTGGGCGTTCATAGGACAAATATACATTGATCAGGTATTTAAGCTAGCTTCTAAAAGGGATGATGAAACCATGTTCCTACCAAAGCTGCCATGACATTCCCCTCCCTCCCAAATATGCGGTGTCCTCCCTCGTTTCCCACGTATTGTTTCTGAAAGAGGCGTGAAGTGAATAGAAGTACACCTAATTTCTTACATTGAAACTCTGTTTGCAGTGCTTGGTGCCCCTTTGCTATAAAAGTGTATGCAGATAAGAGGAGAATGTTATAGTAAATGAACAATCAACCAGCTCATCGCTGTAAGAAAAGATTGCAAAAATAATTTGTGAGGAGATTGCAATCTTACTCAACGTGAAAAAGATTAGCAACCTCAAATGTGCACATACACGTGCACAGCCTTACCTACACACTAGGATATACTGGCCTCCTGGCCTGAACGACACTGGCATTCTCCCATATCTTAGTCTGGAAATATCAAACTTGACTCTCAAAGAAAATGTCCAGAATAACTTCATTTTTGCTATTTCCTTGGTCTTAAGGTGCCAGGTTAATTATTCTTTCTTGGAGATATTGAGTTCCTCTGTTAATTTGTCCTTATTATGATGTAAGATTATCAATTGATTGTATGAACAAGATATTCCTTTTGTTTTGAAGGTTTGATGTGGACATTTCTGGTGGAAGGTCATTTAAGGAAAGCAGTTTTACAGAGGCAGGTAAACCATTTACCTATATGTCAATGTAAAAAGTTCAGTCTACTTGTTGGGACTTGTATCCTGACATCCCTATATCAAGAGTACCGAATTTTTTTTGTAAGACGAACGGACTGTATCTTCTTCTGTGTGTAGTATACCATTTAATTTAGTAATCAAACATTCTGTTGTCATAAATTGTTGGATGATCTTGTTCATTTGGTTTGCCACGCTTCTGTCATGAAGTGCTATGTAAATTTTTTAACACTAGTGTCTTTGTAACTTCACGCTTGCTGACTTATGAAAGACAAGGGAGAATGTAAACCAGATATTCTGTTAATGACTGAAATATTTCATACTTTCTTGCTGATCTGGAAATCTTATGATCTCTTACCTGGGGGTTGTAATTGTGTTCCCTTCATTTGGTTGAGTATGAAAATATTTCCATTGAAATGATTGACCAGCTTGAATGATAAAACGTTCTTTGATCAGCAGAGACATCATTCTAATTAGTAGTTTTTTCAGGTAAGGATATTGTTGCAGTAGACAGCCCCGTTGGATGTTTTGGCCTGACAGTTTGCTACGATTTGAGATTTCCAGAACTTTACCAGCAACTTAGGTTCCAACATGAAGCGCAGGTACAAGTGGATTTCTTAACATTTTGGTATGTTGTTTCTTTAGCATCTAACATTTGTCTTTCTTGCATTATATTTTGTAGGTTCTATTGGTACCTTCAGCTTTCACAAAAGTAACTGGTCAGGCACATTGGGTGATTCTTCTTCGTGCACATGCAATTGAGACTCAATGTTATGTTTGCAATCTAATTTCATCTCAGCTTAATTCAGTCAAGCTTTAGTCCCAAGTCTTGGCACACCTTATTTGCTATCTTGTGTTTTTTTGGTCCCATTCTGGGAATGACACGATGAATGCTTTATCAGGTCATAGCTGCTTCACAAGCTGGAAAACACAGTGATAAAAGAGAAAGTTATGGCGACTCACTGATAATTGATCCATGGGGGACAGTTGTTGGTCGACTGCCTGGTGAGAGAACTTGCTAATTTGTCCAAAAGTCTCTTAGTCAAAAACTTAAGCACGAACTTAATAAATGAGTTTTTGGTGATCATTTTAGTATATATGCTGGAAATTATACTAAGATTAAGTTTTAAAATCTGCACTGGTATTTCCATTTCAGATCGATTATCGACAGGGATTGCTGTTGTTGATATCGGTTTCTCCTTGATCAATTCAGTAAGATCAAAGATGCCAACTGCCAAGGTATGTTGTCTAGAGTTTGGTAACTAATTCTAGTGCATGTAGATGCGTGGCTGGGAACCTTCAGTGATCTGCATGTGTTATTGATCTCTGTTGAACCGGTATGTATTTTCTCATAACATTCAATCCAATTTTCTGTCTCAGCATCGAAAGCCCATTGATTTCTGGAAGTCTTCTTCTCTATGATATGTGAAGAT
>JAXCLQ010072001.1:0-10932 GCA_035584115.1 Cedrela odorata
CAAATAGCAAATAACAAGTCCTATAAGACAAAGCATTGGAAAATTCCAGGAAGAAGCAATGCTCGATGGTGGGGACCCAAACCCAGAGATAGTGTCCTTATGGAGACCATGTTGAATTCATGAATGGAATATCCATGACCACATACAAATGGTATGTTTTGTCTATTATTGGATCTTCCGCAAAACATGATATTTCCTTAATAACAGTGGATCAGACATTATAACTTACCATGGGAGCATAAGGCACTATTTCTATATCCCACCCATCACCTGAGAAACGAATGCAGAGTTTGCCAATATCAATCAACGAATCAATTCTTCACTGTTTAGAGTAATTATACAAATTTGAAGGTCCACACTGTACTAGGCAGGCTCACATTAGAGTTAAGGCTAAAGAAAATGAGTACAGAAAGGAAGTTAAAATTTCTCCAGAACATAGGTACCTAAATTCATGTAACAATGTTGATGCAAACTTCATTCCATTTAAACATCAACACACAGATTTCATATCTGATTGTCCATTAATTCCTTCGAAAGATGAACAGTACATTATATAAGTCTGTGTTACCAAGAATTAACGACGACATCCACACACCATTAGTGTAAAGCAAATCATTCTCATTTAAACAAAGTTAAAACATCCCAAAATGTAAGTCTGGGCTATCAAAATAAGAAACTCACAGTAAACAATCAAGCCGAATTATGCATACAAACATCCAAGATAACAATTACACAACAAAAGGAAACAAAATTACACACCTTGGCTGCAATAAGTCCACTAATTTGTGCCATATCACACATCAAAACCGCGCCACACCTATCCGCAATCTGCCTAAACCTTGCAAAATCATACTCCCTCGGATACGAACTCCCTCCACAAATCAAAATCTTCGGCCTAAAATCCAAAGCCCTCTCCTCCAACTTATCATAATCAATCAAACCAGTCTGCGGGTTCACCTTATACGACAAACTCTCAAAGAAAATCGACGCAGCAGACACTTTTCTCCCACTTGGCATATAACATCCGTGACTAGTATTCCCTCCAGACGGGGTATCTAATCCCATAATTCTGTCACCGGGCAACAATAATCCTGTATAAACAGCTAAATTCGCTGATGTACACGAATAAGGCTGAACATTTACACCCCATTATTCATCATCTAAATCAAATGCACGTAAAGCTCTCTTACAGTAAAGAATTTCTATCTCATCAATAAATTCATTGAAATGTGATATTTGTGATTCTTTTCATATGTTTAAAATCAATAATTTTACTGCATTTTTCTAAAAGAATTAAACAGTGAAAAAAACTCCTAACAATCGGCCAAGATTTCTTTACCCATGCATATCCTTCTTATTGCTCTCATTTCAGCCTTGCTTTCTCTCCCTCACATTCTGTTTTGATTGAATTTGGTTGGGAAAAATGAAATCAAAGCCGGGGGTTTTAAAGCCAACGGGTTATATATAGGTGTATATACATGTAAGGTGCAAATATTTGACTTTGGCTTATTTATTTATCAAGTAAATGATGCAAATTGAATATTATATAGACAAATTGAATTGGTAAACAACTTAAGACAAATGAGTTTTACTTTTATATATATATATATATATATGAATGATAATAGGCATGACATTCATTTCATTTATTTTTCATGTGTTTATATTTGTTTTGTTTTAAACATGTAATTTAAATTACACTCACTTTAACACCCACATTAATGTGTATTATTTCACTACTTATAACATTATAAGCATATACCATATACTATAAGCCTGTATTATTCTTTAATACAAATTTTTAAAATTTTATTTTATCGCCTATAATTGTAGCACACAAACTATTATTTTATATACTATTTTTATATAGAAAAATGCGGTCATGACAATTCTCCTTCCCTTAAAATGATTCGTCCTCGAATCAAATTTAACCGAGAATATAAAACTTACCTTTATTAGTGAATAACTAGAGAAATTGTCTTCGCATAACTTTCTCAGATTTCCAGGTCGCCTCTTGATTTGATTTTTTTTTTTAATATGACACTGTCATATCACCTTAACTGAAGGAATCTACCTAGAGCAAGGTTTCCTGACCTCTCTATCCATTATCGGCACCAATTGCTTCAAATAGGACAAGCCCTATCCGATCTCAACTGTCTGTGGTTCTAATATGTGCGACTCATCATGCACATACTTCCAAAGCATAGAAACATGAAACACAAGATGGATTTTATCCGAGCTTGGAGATAGTGCAAGCTTATATGCTCGATTTCCCACCTTCCTAAGAATTTGGAATAGACCAATATACCTCAAACTCCATTTACCCTTCTTATCAAATTTCATTACTCCTTTAAATGGAGAAACCTTCAGAAATACATCATCTCTCACAAAGAACTCTAAATCTCATCTCCAATGGTCTACGTAGGATTTCTATTGATCTTGTGCCGTATTCATTTGTTTTCTGATCAATTTAACATTTTCCACATAATTTTGTATTAGATCAGGTCCTAGCAACTTATGCTCACCAACCTCAAACCATCCCACTGATGACTTACACTTTCTCCCATATAAAGCTTCAAATGGGGCCATTTGGATGCTCGGCTGATAGCTATTATTATATCCAAACTAAATCAACAACAAGTGCTCATAAATCTATAGAACCCCTACGTTTTTCTTCAAGCATGGGCAAGTAATTCAATCCATGAATTCACCTCATTCCAATATACGGTCAGCATTCTCGACAACATTTTTACTATTCCCATTAATCATAAGTTTATAGAGCAATAATCACAAAATCAAATTCCAACTCACAGATTTACAAAAAACCCAACTTCTTTGACATTCTCAAAACAATTTTCTTTTTCAATAACCATAACAATTATCAAATCTAATAAACCTACGTCCAAATCCAGTAAAGAACATAATTCTGACTTTTCCCCTATATTTTCGTATGAAATTCTAGTAATAACTCTATATTCACATTTTAATCTAATAGAATAAAGCATTATATACAACCATCACACCATTTTAATATCCTATCTCAAATATCACAACCCAAAGTTGCACTTCTTAGACTCAACGTATCTCAATACATTCGCAATACAACAAAATAAACGTTTCTATAATCTCTGCCTATGACCTTGAACTCAAAAGAAATTCGTATATTAGTGCAATTTATCTCCATCATAATCATTATATCAAAACTCAAATTTCACATTTTCACAAATACCGCATAAAATAAATTTTAACCACAACATGCTCTTCTTTTCCGAATCTTATAATTCGGCACTTGAACAAATCACACATTTATATATATTTGCCAACTCAATACTATATCATCCTTATATCAAATTTGTATACAACTGTGTAACTAGCTATCATTGCCTCAATGGTCATTTCCAAAATTTAAACACTTTAACATTCTAAAAAAAAATCCATAAAACATAACACTAAGCACTCCTAATAGTTTCATACAAACTCGACCTACCAAAAATCGCAACTAGTTCGATTTTTGCTGAGATTCGAGCTCAATTCAACAACATATATAAACCTAATGCTTTTATCAATTCTAAAGGGGTTTCTTAAGACCAAGAAATGTAAGTCTGGAATTATGTAAAACAGGATTAATCCACTCATACTTAACATTTTTCTGAGTTAATCGAGTCAATGGAGCAGCAAGCCTAGAAGAACTTTCCACAAGGCGTCTATAATAGCCAGCAAACTGCAGAAAACTTCGTATCTCTGTCACACTGGTTGGTCAGTGCCAGTTTTGTATAGCCTCAATCTTCTATGGATCCACACCGATCCTCTATCTGGATACCACATGTCCAATGAATTTTATCTTTGAAAGTCAAAATTTACATTTCGATAGTTTGGCGTACAACCTATGCTCTCTCAGTATCTGCAACACCTTATAAAGGTGCTAAACGTGCTCCCGCTCACTCTGAGAATATACCATATTATCATCAATGATTTCTCTCACAAACTAATCTAAAAAAAAGTTTGATACCCTATTCATCAAATCCATGAAAACTGCCGATGCATTAGTCAAACCAAATAACATTACTAAAATTCATAGTGCCTATAACTAATTCAGAATACAGTTTTTGGAATATCCTCCTTTCGAATTTTAAGCTAACGATACCCAGACCGCAAATCAACATGTGAAGAATACTGTTTTTGGAATATCCATGCGAGAGGCTCACTTATGTCAGGGAAGCTAAGTCCTTCAGGGACTGACACTTCTGCTCAACTTCAACGTGAAATAGATTTGGTATATTGATATATGTATCTTAATCTGGTTGTTATTATCTGCTTTATGAGATCTGTCTGCCCGTAACTGCCAAATTGACCTTTTCTTTTTTATGCGGTTACAGAATCTCTCGGCCAAAACATATTCTTCGTTGCGAATACTTAAAACTCTTATTCTTAAAGAAGCTAGGGAGTGGTCATGGCATACCTTATCGTTGGGTGAGCCCTTGGCCATTTCTTTCATCATTTGGTGTGTTTCCTTTTTCTGAAAATAACAGCAGAAAGTAAAAATCATTAGGAGATTTACATGTTTTAAAACTTTGAATACTTTTCCTGGTAATATGTTCTTGTAAGTTGCAATTTTTATTTGATATGTCCTGATAAGTTAATGCTCTCCATCACTCAGGAAAGCCATGCTGCTGCATTTAAGCAAAAGAGTTCCCAGAACAAAGGAACAGCTATCCGGTTGTTTGATACCATTGAATCAACTATCAACAAATTGTACAAAGACTTACAGACACGGTAGTAGTAGCAATGATTCAGGAATGAGGATAAGAGATGAAAACAGGGCTCCAAATGCAAACAAAGAGGATGATGACAACTTCACTAAAAGCACTGGTCGATCAAAGGGATCAGACCAAAAATGCAGAGGTTATCAATTATAATGAATCAGATTCCTGCACCGAGTACATAGACGACTTAGATTTGATTATTAGGATTATAATTTTGAAATGAATGGCGTTACAACAAAGCTGATCAAATCAACGGAGGAAGAGTTCTACCTTCGTGGTCAACACCAGGAAAGGAGTAAATCCTGTAATCATTTTATGTTTCAAGAATTCACCTTGAAAGGTAGGTGCAATATTGCTATTATTTGATTCAGTTTCTTGTAATTATTTCCTTTTGATTTTGAACTCAGGCACAGAAACTGGTTGGGCCATTTGGAATCAGATCTGGGCTTGATATCGTCAAGATCCCAGTTGAAATCTAATGTTGTTTATATTTGTGTGTCGTTGAATTGTTAATGAAAGGCATCTTTTGTTCTGTCATGTGTCTTGTAGCAAGAATCCATCAATGAATTAATCCACCCTATATGATTGAATTATCACGAATCAAAGCATATCATTCAGCGGCATGTAACCATGAAATAGTTTTGGGTGCGATTGGTGCAAGTAGTATCGCGTTTATATTGTGTCCTGAACTAATGTATTGCAATTTTGCAATTTCACATGCTGTTCTGGAGCTAAAACGTCATCGAAGGTAATAGGACGAGGCTTTGTAAGAAATGACTGAGAGAAGATGACGGTTGCTTCGGTCAGGCAGGAAGTGAAACTTGAGATGTCTGTATATTTTTCTTAGTGGTATGCTTACTTATGAAGAGTAAAGTTAGCATGAATTCTCTTCCATAATTTTGTGGCTGAATAAAGTTACTCTGAACTCTCTTTCTCTTTTCTCTTTAATTAGATAATTTCAACCGTCAGCGTGGTTATACTATCTAAAACCCTTTCTTGAATGAAAATTGATACTTTAAAAAAATTATTATAAATTTTATGCTTGTTGTTCTTGTAAAGCTAAATAATGTATGGTAGAAGAAATAAAAGATTATTATTAAATGTAGATTATGCGATAACAATATAATACGGTCACATATGTTTGTATAAATAAATTTATATTTGTAGCGTTATTGTAATTATATATAAAAGTGCAAATTATTTATCCTAATTTGATATTGTATAGTTTGTATATAAGAATTTGCAAAAAATATTTGTATTTGACAAAGAAAAAATATGTTATAAATAATTAAGACACTTAATAATGGTACAAATTTAAATAGTTGCTTTGAATATCTAAATAATATAATAAGATTGTATTATTAAAAGTATTTATTTAAAAAAATAATATAATTATTAAAGTTAATGGTATCAAATGATGAGTTTTGATCTTTGGGACTGCTGGCTGCACTCAAGGGGTTATAAGGGTAATTTCGTCATTACAATCCATTTAGTGCATTTTGGCCAATCTGCTTTCTCCTTCAATCCCTTGCATTGCATCAAACATAAAACAGAAATCCAGTAAGGAGTTGGCTTGTACCTCGAAATAATCATCTACTCTGCAATGGTTTTCAGATGTTCAAATTCGTTCCTTTTATTTTTCTTCAAAAGCAGCTGATTTTGGATTTAATTTCTTTGGTTCATACAGTCACTCTGTAAAACCCACATCTTCAAATCCCAAAAATGGACTCATCTCATCTCCATTTCCATCAAATACAGTTGTCAAAGACAGAACCTCACTTGTTAAATTCCTCTATGAAAGATGCAAATCAGGTAAAGTATATTTTGGTGGATTTCTCTCCAAAATAAATACAAATTGGATAAAACTTGTCTATAAGGATAAAGAAATTTAGACTGTGCCGCAATTATAATAATGTAGAAGCTGGTCAAAATTCCAAAAGATTTCATAAAATAAAAATCTTAAATACAAAATTTGATTAAAAAAAAACAATAATTATAAAGTGGAAGTCAACATTTGCAATCAAAATTTGATATATACATTTTCTTTTAACTCTTATTTATACAGGCTAATTAATGTTGTATGGATCTCCTAAATTATGATTAAAATATCTCTTCTACCATTGACAAAAAGTTTAACTTTGTGACAAATTTTAAATTTTAATTTTAACCAATTTGTAAACTTATTTCTTTTCATTAAATGTATCAGCTTTTGATAAAAATAAATATTGTTTCATTTTTTTTATTTGTTTTCTTAGTTTGTTCGATCATTCTCAAAAGAAAAAAAAAAAAACGCTCGCACAAACCATATACTATATACCATCTTATTTGAATTGATTCGATCAAAGCTCAAGTAATTTTACGCAAAAATAAAAAAAAAAAATCTCAACAAAATGAGTGAAATAGTGTGTATTTATTTTTTTTAATATTTTTTCTCTCCTTATCATAATTACTGTTATGATTAATTAATTTTAAAATATATATTTTACCCTAAAATTTTATTAAATTAATATATAGCAAACATTCTCTCTAAATAAGATCACGTTTAACGTGAGCAGACTTTTTAAGACATGAGTTAATGTTGAGTTGTTATCTAATAGTTTAAATTTTTTAGTCTAGTTAATTTAGGGTAATCTAACAATATCAAAGGCTCGTGCATTAAAAAAATTATGTTTTTTCTTTTTGCTAGGTATTTGATGCAGTCGGCAACATATGGAGAAGCAAGGGCGAGGTGCCGGAGACGGATTTTATAGACGTTTTGAAGGAACTAGAGGGAGCTTTAGGGGAGAAGGATTATTTTGGTGGTGATAGCTTCAGATTTGTTGATGTCGTAGCCATTCCTTTGACTTCTTGGTTCTATGCAATTGAGAAATTTGGGGGATTTAAGGTGGATAATGAGTGCCCAAAATTATCAGCATGGATGAACAAATGCATGAAAAGAGAAAGTGTTGCAAAAATCCTTCCAGACCCAGAAAAAGTCTATGAATTTGTCATCTTTTTAGGGAAGATGAATGGGATTGAATAAGGAAATGCCTATATATATATATATATATAATGATACTAAAAATACAAATTTTATGTACAATGATACTAAAAATACAAACTTTTATATACATTATATCTTTATAAATTAGTGTAGTAGTGTTATATTGTTATCATGTGTTATAAGATTTAATTTAATTTACTTTACTATTGTAAAAAATGTAAGACATATTATAACGAAATAACACTATTATATTAGTTTGTACAGATAAATTTATACTATTTTATAAATAAGATGGAAAAAATAAAAAATAATTACAGTAAGATTCAAATTGTATAAAAAATTAGTAATTGAAAATAAAATTATCCGAAAATAAAAATTCTGACGCACGATTGAATATAAATATTTGTTCACTTGTGTGGAAAATGAAAGAACCTAGTGAGCAACTAACCAGTAAGGCACTCGAGGGCCGTAGCACAACAGTTCGGGGACAGTGCATTAAGTGGGAGTGCCTGTGTTCGAATCGTGGTGGTGCGCGCTTTATGAAAATTCCCTCGTAAGAGTCTAGTGCAGCCCGGGGTTTGGCTGGTCGGGTTCGCTCCCGCATGTGGGGGTCTGTGTCCGATCGGAGTTCCAGGTCATCAAAAAAACCCTAATAAGGGTAGTTTATGGATTGATTTTGAAATACTGGAGAACTAAGAAAAAAATACGAAAATTGTCATGCCTCATTTACCCAATAATGCAAAGTTTTTCTCCCAAGCAGGATTACTCCTTTCAAGCTTCTAATCAACTACTTCATTCTAGCCTACGAGCAACAAAACACAACTACATTGCAAAAATCAGATACGAAATTTTTTTAAAATAAAATAAATTTGGCATTTAATTAGTTGTGTTACATTACCTCTAATTTGCAGGTGGCTTCAATTTCAGACCTTTTGACGAAGAACTGATTGAATCTTTATCTTCATTAGAAGATTTCAGAAAGCTGAAACACCATCATCTTACAAAATTTACCAGAAGTTTAGGGATAAGGTATAATAAGAATATTTTGTGAAGAACACTTTTGATTGATTATTTATTTGTGTTTCTATTCAACTAGTGAATAGTCTTTGAGAGTACAATTATGTAATTTATTGCCGATATAATACAAATAATTTATTTACTTCTTTACGTTCAATATTTGTATATTTAGAGTTTTGTACTCTAAATTCTTTACTTACACTCTAGTTCTTCTATTTGCTACAAACTATATGTTACATAAAATTATGAATTCAAAATTTGGAAGTAGGTTATGAATTGAACCGGACTAGGATTGTTCAGTGCTGTTTTTTTATTTTTATATCGATTTTAAATATTTATTTTTTTCAACATATTAGTAAAAGAAATTTTGAACCGACGATGTAACTCATAAAACCAAAATTAAATTATAATAAATAACTTTTATTGTTTTTTACTTACTTTTATATCGATCTCCTAGGAAGTATATGATATTATCTTTCTAATTGATGTTTTCATAATATAATAAAAAAAATTGAAAGTAGCTAGTGTTTTTGATATATTATTTTATAAATTTGGAAAGGCACCGTTTCTTTTTTTTTCTATTTCTAAAAATGAAAGCACTCAAACACATACAGTAGAATTAACTAAAAATGTAAATGAATTAATAAATAAAGTGAATACAAATTTAATAAAACAAAATAAAAAAATTAATTTTAATCATTACTTTACTGAATATCTATGAATAATAAAATAAATATTTTGTTATTTATTGGTTTTTTTTTCTCTTTTATCTCAGTTTTTGGGTTCATAAATCAATCGTAATAATTAATTCAAAAAAAAATTCACTCCAAAAAAAAAAAGTACCATTGCTTCATGTTATATTCCATTCTTTGATAATGTGGTAAGAAGCTAGTACATTAGGGTCATTCTTCTTCAATCCCTTGCATAAACCCAGTTTCGGAAATCGAAACGGAAGCTCCGCAATGGCATTCACTTTCAGATCTTCAAAACCAAAATCACCTTTTACCCGCAATTTCTCGAATCCCCATAATAACAAATTCTCCACTTTCTTCTCCAAACGACCCATACATAAACATTCTAAGTCTAATACCTGATGTTGTAACATATAACATCATGATCCATGGGCTTTGTAAAGATGGGCAATTTGAAGAGGCAAATGATTTGTTACTGGATACGGAAGAAAAGGGTGTATCACTCAATGTAGTCACATTTAATACACTTATGCACAGTTTCATCCAAAATAATGAGACGTCCAAAGTATTTGAACTTCTTCGAAAAATGGTGGAGAAAAATGTAATGCCAAATGCATCTAAATTGTCCATAATGGTAGACTTACTTTTAATAATTTTTTTCTTCCGTCCTCTGACTACCTCTCGTTGAAGAGCCTGGCAGAAATTTGAAAACAGGGGAAAAAAAAACATGCTTTGCTATTACTCTCTGTTTTTAATTAACATTTTAAAATTTTGCTTTTGTAATTTTAATATTTTTTTTTGGTGAATGAATCCAAGGCCCGCAATCTCATCATTTGTAGGCAAATTATTGTATTAAGGTCCAGCTTTTTTGTTGATTTGTTTCTTGCTTAATGACGAAATTGCAATGACTTTACTAGTTTTAGACAAATACAAGAATTGCATATGTCATATGAGATTGCTTCCTCTCTGTGGAGGTTCAATTGCCTTTATTTTATTGTTTTATAATACATGAAACTTATTGTTTGTAGTCTTAGTCAGTGTGGACAACTAAATAGAATGTTTAGACCTGAGATCTGGAAAAGCCAACCATTTTTTAGCTCCGTGCTTGGCTCAGCCAAATTCTTTGATCTACTATCCTTGGGAATCATATCAGTAACAGAAGCTTGTGGATATTTACTTTTCCAGTCAGATACTGGTTTTTGATGTACTTTGCAGATTCCTTTCTGCTGTTAACACATCTAAATTCAGCAAATCCAAAGGGAACCCTGCGAATGACTCATGGCATACCGTGTATTTCGTGAGCTCTCAGACATTTCAGTTTTCTCATAAAACAATAGGAAAGAAAAAAATCATTTGGAGATTTACATGTTATAAAACTTTGAATAGTTTTCCTGATAGTATGTTCTTGTAAGTTGCTATTTTTATTTGATATGTCCAGATAAGTTGGTGTTCTTTCTTGGTCAGGAATGCTACGCTG
>JAXCLQ010072002.1:0-10930 GCA_035584115.1 Cedrela odorata
GGGCGGGCGGCGCTGACGAGAGCCGGCAGGACGCAGAGAGCGATCAGCAACAGTGTTCTGGCCATTGTCATCAGAGATAGAGAGAGAGAGAGAGAGAGAGAGAGAGAGAGAGAGAGATGACGAAGGAGCTAAAAGACTTGAATTTGCTCGCAAACACGAATGAGTGAAAGCATATGAAACGGAAGGAGTGATTTAAGGCAATCAGTAAAGTGGGTGGTCGGTAGGAGGAAAACAGAAAATATATATAAAAAAAAAAAGTAATAGAAGCGCGTAAAGATTTGTTTCTATGTGGATACGTTTATTAGAATTACCGTGTTGTTTGACACGTGTCAGATTATGGAGGAAATCGAACAGAGAAAGTGAAGGTTTTGTAATTGAATTGGTGATGTGGCGTAATTTGATTGAGTGGAGATTGGGGTTGTAGGGAAATGAGAGAGAATGGAGTATAGGTGATGTGACGCGGCGATTGATGAGGTGCAGCTGGCTCTGTCGGTGCCCACATGGGAGAGGGGAGAGAAGATTTGGGAAGAAAGTAAAAAAAGGGAGGATCAGCTGTACTCCAGCCTATCAGAGTGTCAATTTATTGCCAGTGATGCGTGTGACTTATTTTAATTTGACCAACAATTACTTCCTCGTATGGGCTCTTTTTTAAAAGTTCATAACGAGATTGTTGAACCGATTCTTTGCATCAGAATCATGAACAGTATTAATAAATGGGTGTTTGGTCACGCAATGAGTAATGGGCCCATAATTAATTATTATCCCCAAATTGGACATCAAATCCTAGCCCAATTGAAGAATGTGGGTCTTGATATGAGAATGTTAAGTCTACCCAGTAGAGCTTACTAATATTTAATTTTAAGAGTGTGGTGCTCTTAATTTAATTTATTTTAAAAAGAAAATTAAAAAGATATTTAATAATATTAACTTTTTATAGAACTCACCATTTTTTTTTATTAATATTTAATAATTTTATTTTACAATAATTATAATTTAAAAATCATTACATTTTAATATTAAACTAAACTTTAAAGTATTGTAGCTTTGATTTTTCCTCCTTTTGTTTCAATTTTATAAAGGCTCTTAAAACATACTATAACATTATCCAAAATAAATTTGGTAGGAACAATGACACTTTAATATTAAGGTGCGGGGCCTTTTACATAACATAAGATGAACTTATTAAATATTTAATATTAAAATATGTAAATTTTACTAAAAATTGTTGTTATTAATTTTTTAAAAAAATTTTACTTTAAAAGTATAATAGAATAAAACTTCATTTGAAATTATGATAATTTTACTTAATTTTCAAATCAAAGTTAAACAAAAATATCTAGTAAGACTCATCTACTATTTTATTAGAATTTAATATTTAATAATCTCGTATCATAAAGTATTAATTGTAACTTAAAAACTACAACATTTTACCGCACCTTAATATGATACGGAACCTTAACTGTTTTTTCCATTCTCAACTCTTCTACTATTAGAGCAATACCGGCCAAAAATGATTTATCCTGGGCACATGATCAATTGTACCATTGAAGCTGTAGATTATCTGGAAAACAACTTTTTAAATGCAGCTTGGTGATGGATTTGTTGATTAGTGATTGAAGCTAACAAAATGGTTTGGAGTACTCTAACAACAAAAATAAAATTGGGGTATGTAGTGGATCCAGTTTTACCTAAAACAGTTAAGAACTAAATTAAAAAAAATTGATTTTGAATATGTACCGATTCTTTTAGGGTAGATTTCAATTTCAAAAAATTAAGAACTGATTTTTTAAAGTAGATTTTGCTTTTAAAGATTGTGAAACTAGAACCGAACTAAAGAATCGATTCGATTTTAAAAATAAAAAAATAATTTTTCTAACTAAAGAAATTGAACCACACCTCCACATCTCATGTTCAAATACAAACTCTTAACCATTGAATGATATATATAAAATTACACAATTTATTTTAAATATTTTATTTATTTATTTATTTATTAAAGATAAAATTAATACAAATCCATAACATTTGAAAATTTTCACTAAAATTATAAAAAATTAATTTCATTTATTTTAAATAAACACTTCAAGTTGAAACACTGTTGAAATCTATTATTGAATTTGTGCAAATATAATTTTCATATAAAACATATTTATATTTAGTTTAACAAGCAATTTATTAAAGAGAATACTCTTTATTCGTTTAGTTATATAGAAATAATTAATTAATGTGTTTATAATATTTTATTTAACTTAATTTATCATATTATTTGTATAATAAGTTAATAAAATCGCGATGTGTATATATTTATTTTAAAATTATCAAACAAGTTAACAATTATAATAAATAAATATATACATGGTACACTATTATTAAATATATAATTGTACTATTATAAAAAAATTAAATTTATCTTTTCAGTGATGTGTAATATTAACTCGAGTAATAATACTATTTTTCAAATAATTTGTCGTATATCAATTCTCTTTAATAACTTATTTCTTTTTTTTTTTTTTTGTTAAATCAATTTCTTTATCATGTATACAATGCTTTTATAATTTAATATCATTGATTTTATTTTTTAAAGATTTTTTTTATTGTGTTAAAAATTAAAGAAACCGAGATTACGGGTGAGTAAAACAGGTTTCGGTTTCAGTTGTTGGAAATATACCCTATAATCAATCGTTTCATATGGTTTAAGAATATCATTCCTAATGTATATATATTTTTGTAATTAATAGTAAATTTGTTTACAACTAATAAAATGATATTTTATATCATTTTGCATAATTAGTTGTTAATTAAATATAAATAATGCAGAATGAGATCATGTGATGTATTATGATATCAAGACTTTATCTGTAAAGAGTTGTAGATATGAGTATAGAATCTTTGATTTAAATACATTCGAATCAGTTCTCAGTTAAGATAATGTCATATAGGAGTATGACATTGCATGACTAGTATGATTGATGTTGCCAAGGATTAGTATTAGATACTAATAGTTGGGTGACGAGTATCATGTCACAAGAAAATAAACATGGGCGATACGTTGAAAAACGTATTACTGAACATGACCAAACGTGAAGAATCACATGAGTGATTATCCACAATCAATAATACGTCACACAGTCTTACTAGTGTACCACTGGTCCTTTGATCTAAAGTATCAAGGCTGCCATCTACACTGAGGTATATCGTTTACTTATGTATATTGCACTAAGCTAGTTACGCTTGGTGAAAGAAACTTGCTAGTAATGTATTCTTAGTGTATGAGGGTATGTGATAACCAAGATGGAATCTGCTAGCTTAGATATTAGAGCTTGAGATCCTAGATAGAGATGTCATACATAA
Organism: Cedrela odorata; assembly: GCA_035584115.1. NCBI lineage: Eukaryota > Viridiplantae > Streptophyta > Magnoliopsida > Sapindales > Meliaceae > Cedrela > Cedrela odorata. Next base: position 3,352 of record JAXCLQ010072002.1, read on the forward strand.
GAAACAAATCTTTGGCTAGAATACGTGTTTCCGAAAAGATATTTTCGGATACACAAATCCTGTATATAATTTCAGTTCTTTTTCCTATGATTGATTTAGGGGTTTGATAATTTCATGACCCGCACTTAATCGGGAGTCGACAGCAGAGGAAATTTACTACTTGCATGTATGACTATATGATTTTATCTTGAATATTGATTCATTCATGTTTGGGGGTTGTGACATCTTCCTAGAAGTTGCTCATAATCATTGGAAACTTCGGTTGCAAGGAATTGTACCGAAGTAATGTAAAATGGTTTGTATATGCTCATGTCCAGTTCACGGTAAATACAAGCAGTCACACACGTAACTGGTTATCTGATGATAATGGTTATTGCCATTATACAATATTCATTAAGTTAGTTAATAATATTATTTCGATACTTTGATCGGATGTCAATTTAATTGTTTACTGTAAAGAATTGATTTTTCAACTAATGACGTATTAGCACACGTAAGCGTGAAAAATATTTCGATAATAATTCAGATTACATAAATATGATTTACGAATATATGGAAACTTGGAAAAAATATTTTGTTGTAAGGATATTAATAAATAAATTATTTATTTATTAATAATTAAATAATTATTATTTAATTAAACTGATCCTTGTTTGATAAAATAATATGTGACGTTGTCAAGTGTCAAATTCTTAATTAAATCTTTTCCATTTATTTTTGAATCAATGGTTATAATTAATTCTTTAATTATGATTAAAAAAATTAAAATGAAACAAATGGCATCTTTGCATTTAATGTATAAAGTCAAATATTGTAAATGTAATAATTATACTTTAATATTTATATATGATATAATATTAATTGTAATCATTTCATTTTATATTATATTATATAATATTAAAATATTTCACTCTCTCTTTATCTCACATTAAATGTTTTTAGCAAATAAATAAATATATATTAATATGACTAATATTAATAAATGCTAAGATATTTATTGCATTAAATGAGTTAATGCAATAGAATAGATTTTGGAATCCATGGATCAGAATGTGCTACTTATAATTCATTAACTCATTTTGAACAAATTGAGTGGATGAAAACAAGGGTTACATACGAGTGATTTTACAATTGATTTTCAATTTGTTAATTGAATTTGCAATAGTGCTTCTTCCTTTTCCTTTGCCTTGGACGTCATTTTTGAATGGTAGAGAGAAATTTATTTTGAACAAAATTTCTTAATGGAGAAAGAAAAGAAAAGAGAGAAAGAAAATGAAAATGAAAAAAATGAAAAAAGGTTTTTATGGTTTTTCTTTTCCTCTAAATGAACAAATAGAAATTTTTTAGGATAAAAAATTTTGTATTAATTTAGTGAAGTTAGTACATTTGTTCAAGGTCTTATAACACAAATTTGGATAACCGAAACTCGTTGTAATCATCCTGGTGTGTGGACACGCCTCAAAGCTAACCTGATTCATAGCGACTTATTCCGGATATCGACATTAAAGTAAGTGTACTTTGTTTTGTTGATATTTTGTTTTAAATTGTTTTTTTTTTAAATATTCATATGTATATGTTCATGGTCCTTGGGAGCCTTTTCGCAAGGTCTATGTGACGGTCGTGGCTCCCTTCCCCTCTGACGGAAGTGCGCGCTCGGCAACCATTCCTGATGCGCTCGGCACGACCCCCACTTTCACCAATTACACCCGGAACCGGAACTTATCTTAAATAAATTTGGTTTTTAAATTTTAGAATCAGAACTTAATTTATTTAATAGAATACTTTGTTTTTCGATTCTAGTTAGATTACAGAGTATTCTATTAATTAATTATCTTAATTTTTTTCTATCATTTTAGGTAATGTTCATTAATTTCTCTCTCAAACCTCAAGAATAATATATGAATAAAATAATTTGTAATTTAATTTATTTCTTTATTTATTACTTCAACTCCTAATGCATAATTGAATTTGTTAGTCATCATAATCAAATTAAAAGAATGTAAAATAAAATATGATTTGATGTGTCGGTAATAAAAGTAAAAATAAAAAGAAAAGTCTAATGTATTTTATTTGCACAAAAAGTATAATCGATAGTGATATTATGATTATCAAATTGTCAAGATCTTTCACAAACTTAAACAAAAATATGCATTTATTCTTGCATTACATTGACATAAATTCAATTCATTTGGCATACAACCATTCATCACCAAACCTTAATTACCAAGCATCATTGTTTTAATAATAATAATAATAATAACTACAAGACAACATTATGAGTTTCCAATTTCTATATATATAGATATAGTAATAATCTCTACTCGTACATTATGTTGAGTAGATAGAGATTTGAATATTAGTTACAAAATTATGTAATTGATACTTATATTAAAGTGAAATAATTTTAACAGACTTAAAAATTAAATTTAGAAGGTTTTACTACAATAACTTTGCTTAGTAAAGAACAAGAGTAGAAGAACCTCTATCATATAAGTTTTTGTGAGTCCTTAAATGCAAATAATAAATACTCAAATGCATCTTATTACACAACCATATATTCTAGTATGCAATTGATAAATTTAAAGAAAAATATATGACAATGGAATAGCAGCAGCAATCCAACAACCAATAATGTTACAGCAACAACAAGCCAACAACTAAAATTTTTGCAGCAATAGTAATAACACCATCTACAATATAACAACAATACCAAAACCAACACCATCAACAATATCAAGTATCAACAAAAAAAGAATTGTAAATAATGTATTTATTTCAACAAGTAATACAAATAATGTTCAAACAAATAATTTTATTTGTTTATCACTCACTTTTCAAACTTCAAAGTCGATTTCGTTCGCATATTCTATACTCATCACCACATTTATTTCTGTTACTAATAAATAAAAACACTCATAATTAGGTTACAATATGACTAAGGTAATATGATAAAAAAAAATGATTACACAATTAACCTTACCAGAATCATATCGTTTAGCATCTTTAAACAATTTTTTAATATTTATGGGCGTCAATGCAACTGATAACCAATCTTGAGTACAAATCAATGACTGCACAACTTTCAGAGTTAAACAATTTTGAAATAGATCAAGAACATGACCAGATGTACTAGAAGCTGACTCTGAGGCAACAGTTGACACGGAAATCACCAATGCATCTCTTGCAATATGAGAAAGAATTCTAAACATGAACTTATTACTTTTCCACTAAGTTAAGATATCAAGATTTTTCTCAACATCTTCACAAGCTTCTTCAAAGTACTTTTTCAACTCTAGTTTAGGCTTCACATCTGCTTCATCTCTTATAAACCTTATTAATTTATTTTGAATCTATATGTCTTCATCATTGCCACTAACACCACCACTTTCCTCTATAACACTTGGTCTTCGAAACAAATGACTTGGTTCTGAACTTCTATAACCACCTTCATAAAACTCAAACGAACGTTGCAAGACATCATTAACATATGCCAATATATCTTATATTTAGGATCCAACACAGCTGCAATGACAACCATAACATTTGTCCTATCAACTTCACCATAACACTTATCCAACTTTTCTTTTATTTTCAAACACATACTTCTAACTTACAGATCTGTATCTTTTGCCCTTTCATTCATGTAACTGAGGATGGAAACAATATCATAAATATAACTGTTAGAAGTGACATATAATGATTCCAATAATTTTTTAGTGGCAACATAAAACATCTTTAAAAATCTTGCCAAAACTATTGTTTTTTGTCAATCTTTCTAAGTTGAAACACCATTGTCACTCTTAAGTTCAGACTTATATGTTGGATCATCATCCTCCATCCTATCAAATAATTTTTGAAACACTATGACAGTCTCTAATATTAGGTAAGTAGAGTTTGACCTAGTTGAAATATCAAGACAAACCTTATCATTATTAGTAATCATTTCTCTCTTAACACACAATTTAAATTGTTAAGCTCTTGTTGGAGAACTCCTTACATATCTTACCACACTACGAATCCGACTAATGAAGTTTCTAATTTCCCTAAGCTCATCCTTAACAATCAAATTCAAAATATTAGCAGCACATCTCATATGGAGATAATCTCCACCAAAAACTAAATTTGGAAGTCTACCATTCAATTATGCAATTACCACATTATTAGAACTAGCAATGTCTAACATGACCATAAACACTTTAGCATCAATTCTCCATTCTTGAATGCATAATTCTACAAAATTTAGAATTCTTTTATGTAATTGCCAATCATTATCAATAAAATGTGCAATGAAACATAAATAACTAAGATTTTGAATAGAAAACCAAATATTCGTAGTTAAAGCAATTCTTATATTCGTAGATTTTAAGCATTCTCGCAAACTAATATTCTCACTCATATATACTTTCATGCAATCCTTAGCAATATTAAAGAAAAAAAAAATTTAATTGAAGTTACAAAGCATGCACAAATTTCCTAAACTTTCATGTTCTATTATAACAAAAGGTAGCTCGTTTTTTATAATTATTCTAGCAAGCATCAGTCTATAATACTTTTGATCAAATTTTCATATAATAAAAGTATTATCTTTATTAGTGACGCAAGGCTTGGCTACAAGCAACCTTTACTTCTTATCTATATTATGAGAATACCTAGAACATCTATCAACATGTTTTCTCATCACAGAAGTACCCCATTGGACTTTGTATGCTAATACCTTCGCACAATAATTACATTTTATATTTTCAGTAATATCAGTATTTGGATTATTTATATACTCAAAATATCTCACATATCATAAATATTTTTATGAGTTCGAGATACTTGAGAAGTAATTTGACTATTTTCACCATTGACATCCATTTTTGCTCTTACAAATTTCTAAAACTGTAAAATATATGCATTTTACATTAATAACTCCAAAATTCTCACAAACTAAATACAAATTAAAACAGTACAAATTAATAAAGAAAAATTGCACAATACTAATAATTAATTTAAATATGATAAAGTGGTATAAAAAATTGAAATAAGTTACATAGTCAATAATTTAAATTAAATTATTTCTTGACTCTAATATGATCGAAATTCAAATTTTAAAATTTTTTGTTGACGGATTATAAAAAATTTTACTAGTTAAACTGATCATCACCAGCACATTAAATAATTAAATACATTGTTATTCATTCAATTTTATTTTATCTTTTGCTAGATTTTTATTTATTTTTAATAATATTATTATAATATTTCTATTTTCCAAAACCTAATTCATTAAATTTTTTAATAAAAAAATTATATAGGTTGCAATTAGTTTATTAAGGAAAAAACTAGATGACAAAACGGTGACGTAATATAAGGCATTGGTGGAACTAGCTTGTTTGCCGCTAGAATTTGTTTTACTTTTGTTTTGTCTTCAACCTCACACAAACCAAAACCCACCCCCTCGGTAGAATTAACATATATATATATATATATATATAATAGAAATCCCCTGCCATGAAAACACTAAACCAATAGGAAAACATGAACTTGTTTTTGTGCAATAATTAAAGAGAAATAAAATAATCTTTCAATCTGTTTCTATGAATTTTTCTATATTTATTTACTGCTTTTTTTTTAGCTTGCAAATTAAGGTCCTACAAGGACAACACTCGATCTCTTTGCTTTATCCCAAAACACAAAGAGAGAAAAGGGAAAACTTTTAAGTTTGTTGCTTTCTTAGCTTGAAGAAAATACGATTCTCTTCTTGTAAGTCTTTTGTTTTCTTTCTTCACTCTGTTTCTTTTTTTTTTCCTTTTGTTTAATTCCCCTTTTCTTGTTTTGATTTCTCTTGCCTTTTTAGCTTTGTATTGATAAATTTCTCTCTCTTTTAAACATCTGGGTTTGTTTCAGTTATACAATAGTATAACAAATTATTTTATACCTACAATAATTGCAATCTATTGTGATAATTTCATATAATAAATGCTATACATAATGAGGTAAACAAAATGATAAATAATTTGAGACTGAATTGAACCCATCTAGTCTTGTATAGGTTAGAAAATTGTTGGTTTTGCTAAACTTGAGCTTTATTCATTAACCTAAGGACCTAAGCCTAGTCAACTTCTTTCTCTAGTAATATATGGCTTGGATGGAAGATATTTTAGCTCTGTCATTGGAAAAGAGGAGATAGAAAGGAAGATAAAAGAATAGATAGGCTATTCTGTTAACTTCTACAACAAAGTCAATCTAAGAAAAGGTAAATCTGAAATTTGACTAGATAAACCATGAGAATAATATCAACTTTGATCCCCTTGATTCTTAGTGTCTGATAAGAACTGCTATGAAAACTCAAAATTATTGTATGAAAAGTCATCCTTGCACTTCTTTTTCGATGTATTATTGCAAGAAAAATGATAAAAAACTGATAGCCATGGCATTATAGATAATCCAAAATGAAGAGAACTAAAAGGAAAAATCAAGGCACAAATAAAACCAAAGACTAAAAACTAAAGTTAATAAATTTAAGCTCTGTTTGGTAGTGTTGATTAGTGATTTCACAGCATATATGCTATTAAATAAAATCACTAGCAATCAAGAAAGCTTGTGAGTGGGTGATAAATAGTGGTTACAAAGTAAAAACTAGCAATTATCAAACATTTTAGAAGCATAGCAGTCCCAAATTGACCTGGCAAAGCTTGCACACCATTTAGTCGTATTAAAAAGTGGTTAGTAAAAAAAATAATATTCAAATTTCAACTCCAAATATTTCTCAAATAACATCATTCTTATTAGCTTGTTGTTGACACAGTCACTCGCCCTATACATTAAATTGGTTTTCCATGGACGTTAAAACAAAAATCAAACATATATAATATATTTTCATTCAAACGCAATAAAAGAACATGTCACACCCCGACCCTAGGGTCCACCTGTGACAATCGCCACAGACCTTTGTGATATACCCTTTATATCTAGAATGTACCACGAGAGCCTGTAAAGCTATCAAATCAATACTTAGAACCTGAAAATAGTTTATAAATATGACCTCCCATTCATGGGGGCATTACCAAAGAATTGATCTCTATGATCAATTCATCTACAACATGCATGAATAATAAAATTTATCAATTTAAATAGTCACATGGGTTGAACAAATTAGTAAGATTATTACTAAATCATCAGAGTTCACAATTTCTTCTTAATTCCAAAACTAAATCCATATCCCCAGGAAAATATGAATTTCCATAATACATATTCAAAATATTACAAATTCAAAAAACATTACAATTTCAGAAGTTTTACAAATTCAATGGACTCAAATAACACAAGTGAGTCAGGATAAAAGATAACTTACCACGAGCGTTGAGCACTCTCTATCACAACCATGAGCTCAGCTGGGACTAAAGCTTCTAACCTGAAACTTGAAATGGTGAGGGTGAGTATACAACTATACTCAATGAGTGAATGCAAACATACATGGATATACATACATGCATACACATTTTTAACCATGATATTGAGATTTTCCATTATTAACATGCATAAATACATATATACAATTTCATGTACAACAATGTTCTTAAAACATTTATATTTG
>JAXCLQ010072004.1:0-10926 GCA_035584115.1 Cedrela odorata
CTGGGGTACCTTTCATTCAATGGCATAGAAAATATAATGTCAGCTTAATCTCACTATTCAGAGACAACAATTTCACTAAGATTTCTTCACTTTTTATGAATGCAGCAAAATAAGCATGATAAACAACGGAGTTGTATTACAAATGCTACAAGTGGTGACAGAATGGAACTAAATGTTTTCATCAATCATCATGAGAAATGTAAGTTTATCACCCCAACTCGTTAATTTCTAATTTACCTCTATTGTATGTTCTGAAGTTCTTTTTATTGAATAAATCTCTTTCTACCTGGACTGCTATTGATAAACCAAACCAATAGGATTGAAGCCTCATGTGTTGAAGTGGGCAGTCAAGATATTTTATCACTGAAGGGAAAAATTTTCATTTGCTTGTCTACCAATACATTCGTCATCATGAGTGCATTGTTTTCAATTACAGATCTGTCTTTAAAATTATCAACTATTAAAAGAGATCAAAATACTTGAAAGTTTTAGGTAAAGAATGATAGGAAATCTCAATCTGGAAAAATTCTGTAACATCTCTATATGAACAAGGTAGGCAATGGGTAGAAAGCACAAATAACATTAGGATTTGAAACAAGAATTAAAAAGAGGTAAACAAGAAGCTTACAAATCTTAGGCACATCCGGCCAATCCCTCACTGTAAGTTTTCCATTTCTGTACTTCTGGAATATATTGAATATTAGTAGTTTGTAGTGAAAGAAAATCGTTGAACATCTAATAAGAGGATTTTGCCGTTAAATAGCAGCAGATTTAGTAATGTAAACACACCTGAAGGTGACTCTTAACATGGCGAAGATCCAGTCCTTCAAGAGCCATGGCATCCTGAAGAGTCTTCGGAGTTGCTTCTGCAAATATTTCATAAAAATTTAAACCTTACATGTATCACAATCAAAATTAACTACAAAACATTATGATTTCCAAGTAATGGATCAAACCATAAGCCAACATAGAAGCATACCCGTGAGGATACATGAGGAAGAAATGCCAATGGATATAGAGGTTTTGACCTCTTGTTCCAGCCAGTCCTATTTCTACCTCTAACGTGTATATTCATCTCTAGTTATAGCCTTTCTTATCTTGACACTAAATTTCTATCTGTGCTCTTAGAAATCTTGAAATACTACAATTGGAGAGCAAATGGATTAACATTTCCACCTCAACTACAGAATCTCCCAAAATCTCTTAACTTTTGTAAAAGGAAATATAGTTAATTAGGCAACAAATGAAAATGTTTACTAGCTTAAAGAAAAAGAAAAACAGAACATACATCACAAATGTGATTAAATACAAATTCAAGTTACAAGCTAAATGCTTAAGCTTGACGGCAAATGCAAGACCTATACACTTATGGAAAATGATATACAAGCCGACAAACACATGATTATCTCACAGCAAATACATGTTGAAGAATAGGAATATATACCATAACATCATGCAATTCCTTAAACTATTAGAACGTGACAAACGTTGCTAAAAACCTTGAGAACCTGACAAACATCTTAAGAAGAATGAAACTGTTAAAGCAAATTATTTGCTACAAGCACTTGGCAAACAGTTAACAATCTTCCTGAATACTATTACCAAACAGACAGATTTCATCAGCAACAAGCAATACAGTGAGTCCTTTCACTAATCCGACAAAGATTTCATCAGCAGCTATCAAGAAGCTCACTCTTCCCAGAGTACCGTCAAATAAGTACTTTTGACATGTCATTATGTTCAAAACTGCTGTGAAACTGAACTGACATTTATGTCACAAGCAATGAGAAATTATTTTTCATGTGTGCTCTATAATCCTAACGAAATATATGTGTTCATGTTGTCATCTGAAGAGAATAATAGAAGAGAGAACTGGGAACAAATATTTGCCTTTGCATATTGTGTCAGTTATTCTATTATTTTTTATTTTGTTAATAAATATATTTTACCTGACTGTTCTTGGAAGATGATATCATATGCTCATAAATCAGTGCCATATGCAACTATAGTGGCCATTCTTTTGAAAAGCTCAAAATTTGGCTTGAACAAATTGCATGCAAGAGAGAATTCAAGTTTCTTGATCTGAAAAAAAAAAAACCCCAGGAAATCTCTATACAGGAAGAGAAACTTGCAAATTATGATCTAGTTGAACAGACAAAACATACCAAATCATGTTATGCCTCCATGCAAAGCTGCTATTTACTCACAAACTTGCAAGCATATTTTACATAAACTTCAAGACCTACAATCTCTTTCAAAAATGCTTTTGATAATAATTTAAATAAGCACAAAGTTGACAGACTAGATAATTGTGATAAAGATAACATGCATGATATGCAAGATTTGGGTTTACTGACTATGAGCTCCACCAAGTTTATGAATAGCATCAACGAAACGAGCATGAAGTCTCGGAGTCCATCTAAGGCGAGGCTTGACATTAGTCGTGAAAAGATGAATTGAAGGCTTGTGTTTAGGATTCTGCTGCTGCTGGTCAGTTTTCTCCTCCTTCTCCTTTCCCTTTCCTATCTCAAAAACAACAGAATTTCCATGAGGTTTTGCAGGAGTTGAAGGTCCTTGGATTTCTTGTGTAGCAAGCATTGGATTGTCAACAACACTTTCCAGGCTTCCATTCCAAGAATTATAACCATCATTGACAACTTTTTCTTTCCCTTTATGATCTCCATTTTTACTCCGATTCAGCTTCTGGGTATTTACAGAAAACATTTGTACAATTTTTTCTCCCTACTTTCTCTCTTACCAAACTCTCAACTTTCTTTCTTCTTCTCTGGTCTGGTTTGGCACCCCAAAACCAAGACCTACATATACAACAAGGAAAGTTGGTATGCAATCCCCACTGAAACGTTGACCCCACAGCAAAATTTCGTGGGGTCCACTGTATGCAATTCCTGATAAACTCAGAATTAATACAAAGCAGAGCCAGCCAAAAACCAGACACAGTGTCAAGTGAGAAATGGAAGTTGAAGACTTGTCTGAACAGTGTGACAAAGACAAAGAGGAGATGAAATCGAGGACAGGGAAAGCAAACTAGACTCATTTCTGTGTGACAAATCACAATTCGGAACATGCAAAATTCGCTACGTGTTGCTGAAAATTAAGTATAATTGGAAATAATTTCTGAATTCAATTGTTGCATGTGGGGAAACGTGGAAGTCTCTTTTCAGCTAGTCTTTCTGTCTATATACAGATAATCTCTGAATTCAAGTACAGCAATGGTACCCAAAATCCAATCAAAACTGATGAAAAACAATCTGGGTTGGTTCAGTTTCTGCAACATTTTCTATCAGTTTGATGTAATCTTACTTCCAGGCAGCAATTCCAGTCTAAATGCACATGAATTTTCCCAAATGAGACGAGGAAACTGTAAGATTTCATGCAGTACTAGAAGACAGTGTAAGTGTGAAAGCAAAATCTCTAGATTAAATAATATGTTTGTCATTTTGTGTACTGGCTTTAATTGTGTAATTAATTAGAGTTTTATTCAACGAACTTGATCATCAATGATGTAACAATATCTCCCAAATCTGAATACACACACACACACACAGAGACTATTGCTTCACCTTCAAAAAGGAAAGACATGAAACTAACAAATATGTGTAACTTTATTAATAAATAAAATAATATTATTAAAATTATTTATTTTCTTTCCTCAATTATCTAATTTCATAATTTTTAAAAATTGTGAATCATATAATTAACTTGTTATATGGTCTACATTGTTTATTATCATTAATTGTATTAATTTTTTTTATTTAAAATATATATAAAATAATAATAATAAAATAATATATTATATCCCAATTTACTATCTTATATATATATATATATATATATATATTATTAGGCTTGAAAAAAGGCATCGACCATAATTCATATAATTATTATAAAACAATGTAAAATAAAGAAAGAAATTCAAAACTAGCCGTTAACATTTGAAACCAAACTCGCCCACAGCTAATACGCTCCCTGTTCTTCCCTCTTCTTCCTCTACTCTAAGCTCAAGTCTAAGAAATTTCTTGCCGCTACAATTGCAATTTCAAGATCTCGAAATTAATGTAACGATGTTCACTGAAGGCTTAGACGAATCTGCAATCAGCTGGGTCAAACAGGTACTTCTGTCTCTCTCTTTCTCTTTCTCTTTCTTCTTCTTCTCGGTTATTTCGGATTAGTTTGAATCTTATGAAACGTGATTCTTGCAGAAATCGGAATGTATAGATGGAGAATCGAAAATTCGGTCGCCATTAGCAGAGAGATTATCACACGACCCATTTCCGAGATCTCCTCTCTTATACAACAACACCATTTCTCTTTCGTCTCCTCATGGTTTGCCTCCTTTAAAATTCCACTCTGGCTTGCTACAACCTCACAGTGCACTCGCTCCTCTTCTCGACGACGACGAGGATGATGATGACGTGGCGGAGGAGGAAATTGTAGCTTCGGTTTCGAGTAATTTGGACGTTGACTATTCTGAAGAAGAAGATTTTTTGGGTAAGGCGAGTGAAGAGCTGTATAATGAAGAAAAAGATGAGATTTTTGGATATAAATCTTGCAACACAAAGTTGAATCGAGGGTTGTTGAATAGTCTCAAGATTGAAGTTCCTGAAAGTAACAGAAGATTTACTGATGGTGATTTAGGGTTCAAAAAGATTTCTCAGAAAATTGTGACCCTAGGTGCGGGTAGTAACATTAGCAGCCAGCTTCGAGAACGAGTTCAACTGCGCAATGCCCAGGTAAAACTTGTAATAAAGTTTTCCTGTTTAGTAGGTTTAAAGATGTGGGATTGTGCTGAAAGAGTTACTGTTTTATTCTTTTATAATAAATGGTACTGAAATTATATTAAAGTTGTCACTTTTTTAATTCTTTATGGATTCAATTGATTGTTGTTGATGCTTGTAGCGTGCTACAAGTGAATCGAAAACTGGGATTAATGAGCTAGATGATATGGGAACCCCAAGCGCACCTCCTATTATGGAAGTTGGGACAGAGGAAAAATGCTTTGAGGTTGACTCACAAATTGAGCAAACTGGGAATGGGGTTTTCGAGTCGAGAGAATTAGACAGTTTTGATGGCAATAAAAAAGAAGACTGGAAATCACGGTGTCAAAAAAAGGGTGAGCTTGATGAAAGGTATTGTCATTGTTAGTTCTATTTGATAATTCGTCTATAAATTGTAGTGTCCCTTTTTGATCTATACAAGAAATTTCTTGATGCTGTCTTGTGCAGAGTGAAAAATACAATAACTGGAGAAAAAGAAGAAAAGATGTCTTACTGGCTAACCAGCTCTTTGGACAACTCACCTTATTATAATACCAGGTGATATCTATGTTGAATTATATTTTAATTATAGAATTCCATTTTGTGCAGCTTTATTTCTCCCACATCCTGAATGCTCATTCGCGGGGGCAACTGCAGCCCCTGCAACTCAAAAAGCTCTTCGAGCTTAGAAGAAATCAACTCTTTTAAAGATTTAAGTTTTTCATTAAATGAGAGTCTTGGCATTTGATATCTACAATGGTCGATTTATATATCTTCTTATGATTTTTTTACATAAATTTCTTGTAGTGATCAATATGCCTGGCAAACTCTTATAGCTTATGATGCTTGCATCCGCTTATGCCTATTTGCATGGGCAAGAGGCTGCACTGAGGCGCCTGAGTTTCTACGTGATGAGTGCTTGGTTCTTCGCAGTGCTTTTGGGTAGTCTACCTCATGCTTGTATTCTTGTGAATTTCAATTCATCCATAAGATATTTTTTTCATCTTTTAAGTCTAATTACTTTTCAAGTCTGAGTGGGTACATCTCAATCTTCATATGAATGTGTAGGCTACATAAATTTTTGTTGCAACCTCGAGTTACAAAGACAGTAGAAGTGAGGAATACTAAGAGTGCAGAACAAGTACACACTTTGAAGGCAAAGAAGGTCATGGGGAAGATAAGAGTGGAAGGTAATGTGTTTGTATTATAGCTATGAGTCAGGAATTAGACATTTAAAAAGATTGGCCTGGAATTTATTTTGTAACTAGATCTAGGTCATGTGTTAAAATCTTACATTCTGTCATAGTTTCAAGGTCCATATTAGTGTTGCAAATGATTGAAATTTATTGTTCATAAAGTGGTTACAGAAATAATAGTCATGAGTTGAACTGAGATATGGTTGTTGGACAATGGCAGTGAAAAAGCTTCGAGTAATACCAAGGCGGAAGCTTAGGACACATACTCTCTCCGGAGTGCTATGTATATGCAAGCAGGGGTAGAGTATGTCCGACATGTTTCATCTCTAGTGAAAAATGGCATGAATTCTCTTAAACTAGCCTCATTCCCAATGCAATCAGAAGGTTTGTGTTCACCGCAACATTCATCATCATTTATTGGTCCATCTCTTAGTAATCAGCTTGATGTTGTTGATGGAATTATCTTGGATATTACAATTTGAAAACTTTTGGAGTTGCTTTTGAATTTTAAAGTTCAAAATGCACTTATCAAGAGTTTGTAATGAATATCCTCAGTTTGTCTGAGAGATCAAATGTTGAAGGAATTGTCAAGTTCGTAGAGCTACTATCTCCTGCTTCTCTGGTATGCTATGAAATTTTTTCCTTTTAATTCCTAACTATAGAAAAGTAATTGCAGATCATTTATCATGCTTATTCCAATTAAAGAGTGCTACAGAAGATACTGAAGTTGAGAAAGGTTCTACTATATGCTTGCTTCCCGGAAATGGCAATTACCATGTCTTGTAAGTTGCCATCCTACTTTTCAACTTATTACTGGTTTCTGTTCAGACATATTTGAATTACTTATCACATCATAAACCTAGAAGGTGGACCTGCAGCTGGACAAGATCACGATTATGATTCTCCGTGGTATGATGGTCTTAATTTGAATAGATTATGCCATAAGGTCATTTAGTTGTCTTAATATGTGACTAGAGAGATTTCCCACTTGCGCTTATTTAATACTTATCCGTCGCTAATATTATGACATATAATCCACATAATCAAACTGTAAATTGAGCTCCTTAAAGTATATTATTCTTCTATTTTGGACATTGATGTAAAGTGATGAATTTTAAAGAAGCTCTTATATTACATGTGCACGTAATTTCAGCTTCCCAGAGACCGAAGGGGATGCTCTCTTGGTTGAAGTCCAAGATAAAAAGAACTCAATCCAGGGTCGAGCTACAATTCCAGTTTCATCCTTGACTGACAACCCTGTATGTATTCTTCCTCTATCTTCAGTATTTGGTTTTTTCTACAGAAAAAATACTGGCTTCTAACATCTGCATATGTAATTGGATGTGATTTTTGGTATTATTCAGAATGACAGAATTCGATGGTGGCCCATTTACCATGATGATCAAGAATGTGTTGGCAAGATCCAGCTATCTATTGGTAGTACAATCACATCTGGCGAGACTAATCAAATAAAGGTTCATTTTACCAACTCAACTCCACTGAAGAAAATTTTATACTCCACACTTTGGGTTCTGATTTCTTATTTTGCTTCTTCAGAATTAGGGCAGTTTGGCACTGCTTGATGATTGAAAGTTATTGTGATTTTGTCTAAAATTTGTAGTACAGTACGCTTACCAACAGTTTGGGTTGTGGTTTTAGATTTATAGATCAGGGTCTCATCTATTTTGTTTTCACGTATTACAGAGTGGAACCGTAGTGGAAACTCTGGCCTATGATTTACTATTCGAGGCTGCAATCCATGCACAACATTTTCATTCCCAAAACTTGAGGTTACAAGGACCTTGGAAGTGGCTGTTGACTGAATTTGCTGATTATTATGGAGTTTCCAATTCATATACTAAGCTCAGGTGCTTAAAAATGCGAACTATGTAAAGTTAGCCTAGTAGTTCATATTATGTTGTTGCCCTTATGATTTGATTGGAATTTATTTCTTACTTTCTGTTTCCTTGGTAGATATCTTTTACATGTGATGAGTATGGCAACTCCAACAAAAGACTGCCTAGAGCTTGTCAACGAGTTGCTTGTGCCCATTCTAAAGGCAAAGAGTGAGAAAATTTTGACTAGGCATGAGGTAGGCCTTCCCATTGCATCAATTTCATTTTTGAAAATCTCATAATGGAACATCTTCGCTTCCTGCTAACCGTGAAGTGAGAGAATTTTTCAATTCGTTTATGCGATTACCCAATGAACAAGGTGGTGATCTTATCAATTTCTTAACTTGCTCTGTTGTAGAAAAGTATGTTGTTAGATTGTGAAACACAAACTGAGAGTCTCTTGGAAAATGTTTTCGAGAACTACAAGTCCTTGGATGAAAACTCTCCTACGGGACTCACGGACCTGTTTGGTCCAACAAAAGAATCCATTGCCCCAGCACTAGCTCCTGCTGTCCAGGTGTACTCCCTGCTTCATGATATACTATCTCAAGATGCACAGACTATGCTGAAAAACTACTTACAGGTGCGTTAAATTTGTCACTGGAAAAGTTATGTAGACTAAAACATTTAACACACTTTACAGTTTTTATTCATAACGGTCATTATCCTTAAGTGACCAATCTCTTTGGAGCAAGGATAAAAAAATATTCAGTTATATATTGAACTGTACATGTGATGCCTTAATTGACAGTTTGTTCACCATGTTTTATAAATACAGAAAACAATAAGAGACTTATTTATTTGTTTCTTTTTTTATACTGTGCTTTAGTTAATACATTAAGGATAATTAAATTTTTAACCAATTTCGAATATTCTGCAGACAGCAGCAAAGAAAAGATGTCGGAAGCACATGGTTGAGACTGATGAGTATGTGTCAACCAACTCAGAAGGTTTCCTCATGGACCCCATTACGATGTCAACAGCTTATTTAAAGATGAAGAATTTGTGTATAAATATAACCAATGAAATTCAGACAGACATCAAGATACACAATCACCACTTACTTCCGAGGTATATGCAAATATTATTCATTAAAAGTCTATTTACATCTGCAAATAGATGTTACAGTTCACAAAGGCAAATATTTCATTTCAAAAACTCAAAAATCAGTCATGTCCTATGCCTTCTAACACACATTTCTCTTTTTCCAGTTCAATTGACCTGTCAAACATTGCAGCTGCGGTTTACAGCACTGAGTTGTGCAATAGGGTAAGAGGTTTCCTTACTGCATGGCCTGCATCAAGCCCACTGCCACATGTTAATGAACTTCTAGTAGCAGTTGTTGATTTTGAAAGGGATCTTGAGTCATGGAACATCAGGTTTGTCAAGAAGTTCACTTCATATCGGGTCTCAAATGAATCCAGACATCCTATCAACATTGCTTAAAACCTTTTGTGAACGTTGAAGCCTTTGGACTCACATGCTATGTGCTTTTTTGCTTCAGTACAGTGCAGGGTGGGGTAGACGCAAAGGGTCTGTTCCACGATTACATAGTGCTTTGGGTAGAGGATATGCAACTTAAGTTACTTGACCTTTGCAAAATGGAAAAGGTAAAAACCTCTACTCTCTCCTCCACACCCATCAAATTTTTACTCAAGCATGGCCAAAAGATGTAGTCAACTAAGAAAATCTATTCAACAATAAACTTCTTTATTTTTATTGGGAGTTACTTTTGCAGGTCCCCTGGTCTGGTGTCATAACAAATCAATCAACCTCACCATTTGCTGAGGAAATGTATGAGAAAATTAAGAACTCTCTTATCGAATATGAAGTAGTGATCAATCGCTGGCCTCAGTACTCTCTGGTGTTGGAAAATGTAAGTTCTAATATTGTTTGCATCTATGAACTTTTACACATGTTTAGATTCTTGACGTCTGCTGATGCTTTGAAATTTGTTTTATTCGTCTTAAAGGCTGCCGCAAATGTGGAAAGAGCAATCATAAAAGCATTAGAAAAGCAATACAACAACATTTTGACTCCTTTAAAAGATAGCATTCCTAAGAGGCTTAATCTTCATGTTCAAAAGCTTACAAGAAGACAATCAACAACTCTCTATTCTGTTCCCATTCAGGTGAGATTGCAAATGGTTTCTGTGGATCATGAAACATCATGCATATATTTTTATTTTTACTAATAATTTTTCTTTTGGCAGTTGGGAACTTTCTTGAATACCATCAAGAGAATTCTTGATATCTTACATTGTAGAGTAGAGGATATCTTAAAATCCTGGGCATCTTGCTTGCCTGCAATTGGAGATAAGAAATCACTCTTTGGGGAGCAGATGAATGGAGTGACAGTTCTGTTGAGAACGAAGTACAAAAATTACTTGCAGGCAGTTGTAGAGCAGCTAGTAAGCAATGTAAGCTTATTCGTGTGGATGTGTTTTTTTTCATTCATTTATTAAGGAATCTCAACCATTTATTTATTTTTAGTTCTTTTTTTTTGCGTGCAATCTCAATCATTTTCAGATGCTAGCTAATAAAAGTACACGGCTAAAGAGGATTCTAGAGGAAATTAAGGAAGAAGATGGAGAGGCTGATGTTCGCGAAAAAATGCAGATATTGAGTTCACAACTCATTGACTCCATTTCCAACTTGCATCAAGTCTTCACAAATCGTATATTCATTGCTATCTGCCGCAGATTCTGGGATAGAATGGGACAGGTGAAGAAACTCCAGATGATGAAAAACAAAACTTTATTACCATTTTACTTACACATCTTCTTTATTCTAACACAATTCAATATGTTGTTTTACTAGATTGTTCTTAAGTTTCTCGAAGGCAGAAAGGAGAATAGAGTGTGGTATAATGGATCATGCTACGCTCTTGGTGTAAGTAGATTGCTTCTCATTCTATGTTTTTGCTTCTCATGCATGATTTCTTGCAACAAGTTTCATTACAAGTGTTTCTGTTTCCCTTTTTTGTTGTAGATTTTGGAGGATACATTTGCTTCCCACATGCAGCGATTGCAAGGAAATTCACTAAAAGAGAAAGATCTGG
>JAXCLQ010072005.1:0-10922 GCA_035584115.1 Cedrela odorata
ATCAATTGTCTTATGCTTCTAATTAATTGTTGTTTAGGATTTTCATATGCCTTTTGAAGCAGATGCGTTAACTATTTGCATTGCATCATCATCTTGGGATTAAGTTGTATTAAGGAGCTATCCAGTTCCCATATATGGTTATTGTTCAAAATAGATGAGCTAGAGCTGGATGAGGTTTCCGTAAATGACTAAGGATGTTCTTATTTATGCATTTGGCACACGAATTTAGTTCCCATATATGGTTATTGTTCAAAATAGATGAGCTAGAGCTGGATGAGGTTTCTGTAAATGACTAAGGATGTTCTTATTTATGCATTTGGCACATGAATTGACAGCCTAAACTTTTTTTATCTCCCTGAATTGCTCTCTCGAGTAATTAGTCTAATACTTCTAGATGTGATTTTTTATTTTAAATTTAATTGAAAACATTCAACTATTGAAAGTTTGTGCTGAGAAAACTAATTTTTCTTTTTCTTTATTGTAGGGTAGACTCTTAAGATCCCTATTTGATATTGATGATTTTACTAGTACATTTTCAAAGGTTAGTCTACTATGCATAAAATAAATTTTTGGTTGATTGTAACAAAAGCTTTTGTTATCTTTATTGATTTTTGTGCTCAAATTTATTACTAGATAGCAATAATTTTGGTTCTTTACTTGATGGCTCTATTTCTCATAAAGCGTATTCTCTATTTATTTTCTCATGGGAAACTGTGAAGTTGTAAAAACAACCAAATCTTAATTCGTTCTTTATCGTAGAACAAACTTAGCTTAGTATAATAGCTCTTTTGGTTCTTTGTTGTCACCGAGTACTTGTGCATATATTATTAGGGTTTTGGTTCTAATCATGCAGACTATATTAGGCTATAAAATTACTAAATAATTATCAAAGCAAGTATCTTGATCTCCTTTATATGCATGTATTACACATGTTTTCTTGTTGAAAAGAGTTACAAAAAGACTCATTTTTGTCTTCGCCTCATGGTCTAAGTTGTTTTGTCTTGTTGCAGTTTGGTGCAGTTGAATAATGTTGTTAGTGGACCAAGAGGTGTTGGTGTAATTGGCGATTGGAGATCTAGAGAAAGTATGTACAACTATTGCATGTTTTATGTGAATAAAATTTTTGTATTTGTTTGTGATCACCAGTACTCCATCTTCATAAAGTAGTACAATACTTAATGATTTTTCATAAATAGAACAATTTTTATTTTTTTGTTGTTTATTATGAAGAATGTAGAAAAATTGAATCATTGTTGAAATATGTTTCTAAGTTTATATTTTGTATAGGGAGAATAATACTTATTAGTATTTATGGACAATGATGATATTGTTTATGTTATTTGTTGGAATTGTTATTTGAAATTAAAAAATTGATATTTGAGTTTACGTTATTATTTGTTTATTATTTATGAACGATGACTATGTTATATGAATTAAAATTAATTTTTTTTATTTATTTAGAAAGAAGTTTGGATAAATAGATTTAATTTATATATTTAATAATACTAAATTATTATTATTTTAGTTTATTAATTTTTTATTTTATTATAATTTAATCGTATCTAAATAAATAAACGAATTTAAATGAATAATAGTGTTTAAACGAATAAACGAATCTAAATGAATTTAAATGAATAATCGTGTCGTAACGATTTGTATTTAAGTAAACGAATCATATTTGAATTTAAATTTTTTATACGAATAATAAATGAATCGTATACGTATTGAATTGGATAACAAATTAATCGTATTCTTGTCGACGTAAATTCGATTCGTTTATCCAAATTGACACCCCTACTGAAAATTAATATTCTTTCGAGTAAATTCATAATTTGTTTAGTAAATTCACTATTTATCGAGTAAAATTTTAATTTTTACCAAATTAATTTATAATATGATGTGTAAATTACAATTTATCAAGTAAATTTACCGATTTATAGAGTAAAATTAATAATTTATTGATTAAATTATAATTTGTTGAGTAAAATTAACAATTAGTTCAGTAAATTCAAAATTGTTGAGTAAATTATCAATTTGTCGAGTAAATTATTAATTTGTTAAGTAAAATATCAATTTCCCGTGGTAACTTTTTCTTTCTCTTTTTAAGGTAAAAAAATTAAAAATAAAACTAATTTTACAGACAATGATATTTTTGTTTAAAAAACCTCTTTTTGGCTAAAATTAAGAAGGAATTTTGAGGTAGACTAAAATCATAATTGACCTAAATATCTGACCATATAGTTAAAAAAAAAAAAAAAAAAAAACCCTCCTGCCTGCAACATGCCACTTTTATTTTTAAAAATCCCAATTGTTTTCGTTACCTTGTACGCGTTAACTCTCTATACTTTATTGCCAGCTTGTATTTAAGCTGATCAGAAATCGCATGTACTGAACTTATGACGTTGCGTTTGATTCTGAAGGTTTAGCAATATGGAGTTTTCATTCACTCGCAACAAAGAAAATCGGTTTCATGGATAGCTGTGAAATAAGCTCATTCCTCTGTAAAAGCAACATATGCTATGTTCCATACATTTCAATGAATGATTTGAGTGAAACTTATTTCATAATCGGGTAATATATGAAGTCCCGCAACCAATTTTTACAATTCCTGATTAAATTTCTAACAAACCAATTTATACTCTCTTTAAAAGCCAAATTACTGAAATTCATACACCATTGGGTTCACATACAATTGCTGGTTTAAGATGCTACATTGGTTCACTTGGAACTTCCCAGAATCTGTGTATTGGTAAGGCATTTCACCTTGCTGAAGTTTCCCAACATGGCTATTATGGCCAGGTTTGTTGTCCATGGTGTTCTGGAAATCATAGTTTAAATTGTAAGAATTATCATTCTGAAGTTGCGAAATTGGAGCAAAGTATTCCAATTCCATTAGTTGAGTAAGTGAACATGTCCTGGGAAATTTCATCAGTTGTTGTTCATTAGATTCATTGGCTCCTCTTTTTTCAATTTGAACACATGATCCTTCATCAACTTTTGGATCCAAAACCGCTCTTGCGGTTTGCCTCTTCTTGTAGATCCTACAGAGGACCCAATCATCCAGCTGAAACAAACAAAAACAGGCCAAAGTCACGTTACTAAGTATATCGTCACCTTCCTCTACCTGACAAATCATATTATTTACACGGACAAAACACTCACTCTCATGGATCCTCTGTGTTTGTTGGCTTGTCTTGCTGAGTCATTCAAGCGATATTCATGCATGATCCAATCTGTCTTAGTTCCCTTTGGCGGCCTGCCGTTGTAAAAAACAAGAGCTTTCTTGACCCCAACATATTTAGACCCACTATATATTGCCTTGTCCGTCCCTGTAGCCTTCCAATATCCAGAAACTGTTGCCCTGTTGGGCCTCACTCCGTTAGGATACTTCCTTTCTCGCGGGCTGAAAAAGTACCATTCATTCTCTCCAAACTCGGCTTTCTCTACAAATCCAAAAGAGTAATTCAATCATTAACAAAGTCTTGCCCATAGTAAATCACATCAATCACACAAAAATAAAAATCAAGTTAAAAACAAACCAGGAAGTTCCCACGGATCGAATTTGTAGATATCGACTTCTGGGATTATCGACACAGGACATGGCCTGGATGTGGCTTGTTTACGAAGGTAATAAACGATGAGTTCTTCATCGGTTGGGTGAAACCTAAAACCGGGTGGAAGACCAGAGCTGGCTTTCACTTCCATTGTTACCGACTTGAAAGAATTCAAAAGGAACCCAGAAATTAAAACACAAAACACTACAGCTAAAGCCCACAAATCTAAATCTTTCGGAAGATTATGCAAGAGGAGGGAGGGGGTTAAGAGAAATGAAGGTGTTTGAAATGTTTGCAAGGAGAAGTCTAGGCCTTTTATCTTTGAAGGTGCGTTATAGTTTTGCGATTCGCATGGATTTGATTGGTTGCTCCCTTGACTTTGCATTCCTCGTTTAACAAATGTCGCCCGTACTCGCAGAATGGGGCAAACACATTTACACACACAAACGCAGTTTCACGCTGATTAAATTTGACATTTTCAAACTTGTTCAAAGAACCAATTCGGACAATGACTTTTACTCCGTGGGATATCCAGGGACAATTGAGAGTTTCGCGGGTCTTTCTTTTACATTGCGCCCACACACTACAAGAGAAAGTATTAGATTATGTTGGAATAAGCTACCATTTATTTTAATAGATCGACACGTGTCATCTGTACGTGGATAAGCATTGGAGAAATAGTGTCTCTTAGGCAGATTTTCCTTGCGGTTCTTATCTGCCTACCTCATCGCTGATTCCTTGTTGGCGCTTAATGCTAATCCCCTTGATTATAACCATTTTTAAGAATTTTTTAATTGTCACGTGGTAAAGTTTAGTCCATAGGATTAAGATCAAATCCACCCCTCGTCATGCTGATTATGCTTATCCTATGAAAATTTAAATGGATTAGAAAGAATATTCTATGAATCTCAGCCGTTAATTGCGGCCATAGTTTAATTGGCATGCGTAGTAGTGTTTGACCCGGGCATCCACGTAGTATATTAGCCAGTGATAGCGACAATTCCAAGATTAAGAGTTGGTGGATCATGGCGTGGGCAGGGCGTAATCATCATGATTTAAAGTCTCTGTGGGTTCCGCTGGATAATCTAGTTAGTTACTAGAATCTGGATGTAGCAAGTGTTTATTATATTTATGTGGGAAACAAGTTTTGATTGAAAGTCGCCAGCTTAAAATACTCTTGTATGAATGGAATCACGTCTAATACAATAGGATCCATGTAAAAGAAATTAAAAAATTATGTTCTATTTTGTAATTTTGTTAAACCTTAGGGGGGTCTAGATGTTATTACCTCACTTTAAGTTTGAGTACTGCTAAAAAGCACCTCATTAAAATACTGATTACAGCCAGTAGTTGTGTTTTTTGGAATGGCAGGGCTGCATTTAGAAGGGGTGCCGTTAGAAGGAGTGTATTTAGAATCACCGACCTGGGTTCTTCTGAAGGCCCAAATACCACCCCGTGTAAACCCTCGAACGTGAATGGAGTCGTTATTGCTGTACCTTCTAGCGTTCGTAACTTATCGTTCTCTCTGTGCTTAGGGTTTTTTTTTTTTTTTCTCACAAGAAGAGAATACTCTTGCGGTCAATCATCGTAAGTTCAATTCTCCATTGTGGTTATCGTTTGATTTCTCTGATTGATTCAACAATTTATATTTCACTATAATTTGAACGTGAAAACCACAAAACTTTATGATGATTTTTTTAAAAAGTTGTTTGTTTTATTGACTCGTGTTCTTTAATGCAGGTTCTTCTGTTAAACTATATGTGTTGACTGAATAATGTATTCGTCTAGAGGGAGTAATGCTTATGGCCAGCAGCCGTATGGTGGCCAATCTGCGTATGGACAAAATGTAAGTTAGTTCGGTGGAAATAACTACAAATTCATTATTTCAATCGACCGTCATTTTTACAAGTACATTACTGAGTTCAATTTGGATACCATCTTGCCTTTTCTAGTTTGGGCGCTTTTAAAATATTTTCATGTTAATCGTTTGTTGTATTTTAAAGAACGCACAAATTCACATTTTTTTTGTACTTTTTAAATTAATGGGTTTGGCTACTAGACTTGTCATCAATGGACCATTAATAAACGTGTTCATTGAGTATTGAGATATTCTGCATTAGTATTGCACCTCTTTTTGTTGTAGTTAAGTCACCAGCCTTTGCGCGCGCCCTTTATTAACACACATTAGTTTGTGTACTTGTATTGGATTATTGTATCATGCTTTCATTATCTGGTTTGGTAGGATGTTAGATTTTCTATAACTGTTTCATTTCTCAAACTGATGCATGGAAGTACCCTGTCCAATTTGATTATCTTCTATGCATTATTGAAATTTGGTGAGTTTTCATTATTGAAATCTGTTGAACGTCCATTGTTAAAGTTCTCACTTGCCCGACCACCTAACGCCCTCACCGCTCTCCCCCCTTTTGTTTTTGGTATATTACAGCTGGGACCTGGCTATTCTGGGAGTTCTGTTGGAGTACCAGAGAACAGTTCTCGTGTTTCCCTGTCTTCTCGGCATTCCTCGATGCTGGGAGGTTCTCAGGAAGCAGAGGTTGGTGGATATAGAGGCCATACCTCAGCTGCGCCGAGTTATGGAGGACAGTATACCTCTGTCTATGGCTCTGCTGCTTTAAGTGGGGGTCAGCAGGTTAGCGGTTTTAGTTGCATTGTATACCCTTTTTTAGATTTTGCCTCAGCAAATCTCTTTTACATAGCTATCATTCTTGAACTGCACATTTAGCTATGAAGGAATAGTTAAAGAATAAAAAGGCTATGGTGCTTTAAATTTCTCAAAGGGTCTGAAGTTTGAGACATGTAATTCTCAAAACTAAGTGCTTTGTACTTCCTAGATTACCTGGTCCATTTATCCGCTTCTTCAACCAGTTATGAAATTTCTGCTATGACTGTGTGACTATACCTTGTGCCTTTCCTGGTTTTATGATATTCCTGAATGGGAAAAAAAATTTGTGGTTCATGGTTTCACCTATCTGGTCTCTGGGGGGTTGGTTATGGTCCTAATAACTACGAAGCCTTACTTTAGTTCAGGATCCTATTCCTTACTTTAGTTCAGGATCCTATTCCACTTTTTTGTTTCTTCTGTGTTGTGGATGTTATTTTCAGCCTTACAATCCTTATACTTTATATGTTAAAATTGTATGCTAGATATGTTTCATTTCAATTGAAAATGTTTTATATATTTATTGTTGGATCAACTTACCTTAGTTACTTGTTTGTTGTGCTTCAAAACCTTAAACTTGTAATCTTGACTTGTATCCCTAGCATTCACCCATCTAAGTCCAATGTCATATAAATATTTCCTTTGACAGGTTCCTGCAATAAATGTCAAGGGGGCTGGATCGTCTGGTATGGAAGGTCGTGGTGGCTACACGTCAGCTACATTAGATTCACCTAAATTTGCTTCTAGTGACTATGTTTCAACATCAAGCCATGGGTATGGTCGTAAAAGTGAACAAATATATGCAGAGAAGATTCCTGACTATCCTGCAATGGACGGTAGACAATATGGTGAACGACAGAGCTCTTATATGGGAAGGGACTTACAGAATGAATCAACTGGACGATTTGCTGATGCTGTCAGTTTTGGCCATCAACGTCAGGTGTTACATTTTTCTCTATTTCTTTCGAAGTTTATATTACCTTCTGTTTTCATTTTTGAACAAAATGTGATTAAGCTTGCCCTCTTCTGACAATTTACTTGGTAATATAAATTTGTTTCTTTTTTGTTTTGTACCAGCCTGAGATGTATGATCGTATTGATCAGGCCTCACTGCTCCGACAAGAACAATTGTTGAAAGCACAGTCTTTGCAATCGTCTTCTCTTGATGGGAGTGCTAGGTATTTTCTTTGATAAACATTCACTGCATGACCTATTTTCATGAAATTGATTTCTGATCAGAAGCTACCAGTTATACCTGTTAATAACCTTTGCATGTAAATGAATTGCGAAGGCCACTCTTTCCCTCTTAATGATACAATAGGCCTATATCTTAAAGTGATAGTTTGTTGACAGCTGTGCTAGATGGTAATCTATTTCTTGCTACACTGAGTGGTAACACATTTCTGGCAGACAAGCTGATTATCTTGCAGCAAGAGGTCCTGCTAGTCGTCATTCCACTCAAGATCTTATGCCATATGGAGGACGAGTGGATGCAGATCCGCGCAGCATAACAATGCTTAGTGCTACTACATATGGTGGACAACATACTCCGTCGATATTAGGGGCAGCTCCGCGGAGAAATGTGGATGATCTCATGTATCCACAAAGTTCTTTAAACCCCGGTTATGGAGTGAGTTTGCCTCCTGGCAGGGACTATGCAACAGGAAAAGGACTTCATGCCACATCTATTGAGTCAGATTATCCTGGTAGTATGTTTTCACGTGGTGGCCATCCAAGGATTGATGAGCACAAGGATGATAGGGCAAGTTATCTTCGGGAGTTTGAGCTAAGGGAGGAGGAGCGTCGCCGTGATCATTTGCGTGAGAGAGAGAAAGAGAGAGAGAGGGAGAAGGAACGAGAACGGGAACGAGAACGACAACGACAGCGAGAACGAGAACGTGAAAGGGAACGCATGTTGGAGCGGCGGGAGAAGGAGAGAGAACGAGAACGCAAACGTGCAATAGAAACTAAGCGTGAACGAACTCCACCAAGAGTCTCTAAGGACCGCCGCGGTTCCTCCTTGACAAAGGAGGGAAGATCCTTGCGACAAGATTCACCACGTCATGAAGCTTTGCATAGGTGGATCTTGATGTTTTATTTTACGTCCTGCTGTAGTTCTGAATATGTAGCTCCCTATGTATCTTGCAGCCTCACAACTAACTTGGTGTTCTGTTATGCTGAAGGCATCATTCACCTGTTAGAGAAAAAAGGAGGGAATATGTCTGCAAGGTAAAAAACAACACCAGAGCATCGTCATGGGATGATAATAAGAACTTTTTCCTCTCCAAGGATCTTCTCTTTTCCCGTGGGATTTGCAGTCCATTTCTATTGTTCTTGTTATTCCTCTCACTTGGCATTTCTTTCTAAATAGTTACCTTTTGGATTTTGGCCAAGTGTGTTAGTGTTTATTTTACTTCAATTCCCAGTAATTGGATTTCCTCAGCCTTGACAAATTCCTATTATTTTGCTTAATGTGGGGTTTCCTTCTATATTTTGCTGCTTGTTGATCTTTCTGCTTCAGGTCTGATTGTCACATTCCTTTGATTTTTTTTTTCTTGATCCTGTAGTTTTCGTACTTACCCTTGTTGCTTTCTCTTCTTAGAATATATTACCAATTTTTCCTTTTTATTTAACATGTAGATAGTCTTGCTACCCTCTTACAGCTTCCAACTTTAGGCGTGAATGTGGAAATATGGTGTCTGGTATTACCATTTCTAAGGAAGATTTTTCTCCTTTATATCACTTTGTGTTGTTCTTCCTGCTTCAGGCCCAATTGTCATCTTCCTGGGAATTCTTTTTTCTCCTGATCTTATTTTTTACTTGCCCTTGATCTCTCTCTTCTTGGATGTGTTCTCCTGTTTTTCTTTATTACTTGTAAAGGAACTCCATTGATCATGTTATTCTCTATGTAGACAGTCTTGCTACACTTCTTGAGCTTCCAACTGAATGATTTATGTATAAATCATTTGTGTGGTATTATGTTTTATAAGCTAAGGTGGACAGTTATTAATTGTAGTTGTTACAGTTATTGCTGCTGAGGAATGTTCTTTTGAAGGAAAGAGAAATGACTGGATAAAAGTTGTGAACATTTCAAGATATTTGTGTCTGAGTGTGTTTTGTATTGCTATAATTTTTGCAAACTGAATGATTATGTGGGTTCATTCCTTCTGTTATTTAATACTTTTTACTTGTAGGTTAACTCATCTGGTTTGGTAGATGTAGAGAGCGATTATCTATCAATAGATAAACGATATCCTAGACTTTTTGTATCTCCAGAAGTTTCCAAGGTATATCTATCTAATCTATTATTATTTTACGTATCAAGCTGGGGTTGTTTAAGTTTTGTTTTCACTTGCCATTCCAATTGTTTTTAGGTGGTTGTGAACTGGCCAAAGGAGGAGCTTAAGCTTTCTATTCATACTCCTGTTAGGTAATCTATCCCTTGGACACTGTATTCTGTGAATACCTTTAATAACTTTATTTACATTTATCTGGAAATATTAATTGTGGTATAGTCATATTTGGTTTACTTTTTTTTCTCTTCCTACTTTAAGAGATTTTGCTTGCTAGTTGTGGATAGTCACACACACACACACACACACACACACACACACACACACACACACTGCATCCCATCCCAAGCATAGATGCAAATTAAATTAATTCCCCTTCAAGGTTGGTGTGAGGGGATTTCGATCCCTTGACTTTGTGCTTCCACTGCATGAGGCTTAACCAATCGGGCTATCCCCTTGGGAACAAATTGTTCTCAACAAAATGATGAGAAGAAAATGATATTTTGGATATATATAGTTTGTGTTTTGGGATTTAAAATGTTCTTTTTTACTTTAGTTCAGCCTGGTAGCTGGACAGAATGACTAGAAGGGAGTGAATTTTACGATTCTGGAATTATGGTTTCAACTTTAATTATTATGGGATTCTGACTGTTCTTTGCTTGCCAACATAGTTGAAAAATATTGTTAATCCTGATTACCGAATCATCTATAGTTTGTTTATCTAATAGTTTGGCCTGGTTGCTGGCTGCTGGACAAAATGAGAAGAAGAGAGTGGATTTTAAAATCTCATTTGGTGATTCCAATTTGATTGTTGTGGGATTTTAATGGTTATTTTTGCTTTTCTTAAAACTTTCCTGCAAGCAACTGGATGAAAGAATCTTATTTTTTGTGAGCAATAAAGAATGAAAAAAAGAAAAAAAAAAAGAAAAAGAAAATAAAAGCATTAAACAGCGTGTAAAATGTAATTTCTCAACATCTTGTTGAATGGAACAGTTTTGAGCATGATTTCATTGAGGAAGAGAGTGGGGTACCATCCACCAAACTTTTGACTGAAGAACCTGCAAAATCTGGACATGGAAGTGCAGTATGGAATGCGAAGGTAGTTTGTGAATCATTTTGTTGTAATTACATTCGATGGTTTGTATTCCTACATTGCACATTAGGATGACTTCTATGTTTCATGTGAATATAAAGGTATCTTGTTTAATTAGCTGCATAACTACAGATTTTTATTTGTGGGTTGAATTGGCAGAACTGATCTGGTTGTTTCTTTATTTACTGTCTACTGGTCCTTTGGATTTGCAATCTGGATTGCTTGACCTGAAATGTGGTACAATTTCATTTTTCATTACTAAATTTGGTGACAGGAAATTTCCTTAATTTCTTCCTTTTTCC
>JAXCLQ010072006.1:0-10921 GCA_035584115.1 Cedrela odorata
ATACAAAAGGGGAAGAAGAACAAAGAGTTTAAGAAATTGAGGTGGAATAAGTAAACAAAATTAAATGAAGATGGTGTGTCGTATAGGAAATGACCTTAAGACTGCAAAAATATTTACATCGTATAAGGGCAGAGAACAAACAATTGAATAAATAGAGTTTTTAATCCTTATAGTCCAAAAATAGCCAAGCTTTCAAATATGTTATATTTAGAATTAATTATAACGCTTTGGACAAAAATATCTCTGGTTCTTAGTTTCTTTCCAAAATTATAACATTTCAAAATTCATCGAGGGATGTGTGACTGAATCTCTTGACGAAAGTCATACATCTCTCCATAAATTTCGTCGAGATATTTCATTTTACAGATTTTTTTCATTTAAAAATTCATTGAGGGATGTGTAATTGGATTCTTCGACAAAAGTCATACATCTCTCGACAAAAGTCATACATCTCTCGACGAAAGTCATACATCTATCAATGAAAGTCATATAACTCTCAATGAATTTTATCTAGAGATTTCATTTTATAGATTATCATTTTGATTTTTCCCTTTATAACATTTTTTGTGTTTATTTTGTAATATGGTCAGGTATAATATTGGGCGTAAGCAGAAAGCTTAAGACACTAGAAAAAGATATTTTCCCTGCAGTCGTGACATCTCTATCTCACATGTGGATAATAGATAGGATTAAAGAGAAGCTAACATCAGTGCAGTTGGGGCTTTTTGGTCACACTTGCTTCGGGATATTTTTAAGATTGCTAAAGATTAAGTTATCTAAAATGGCAGTTCACAATGTACTATTGAGAGAAGTGTACGCCATCAGGGCAGAAGCAGAACAATTTTGGTTTTTAGTATCCGATCGTATTATTCGATTTTTAAAATTAGAATTTGGATTGATAACTAGCTTCTATTTGGAGAGTTACAGTGAGGGATTGGACATTCTGGGGAATAGATGCGGTATTCATCGGCTTCGAAATAAGTTTTTTCCTGGGTTACAGTCCATCAAACAAGTATAATTAGACAAATTTATGGAAGATACCAACTTCAATGTTATGGATGACCAGGATGCGTTGAAGATGATGTTGGTCTTTTTTGTGGAGAGATTCTTAATGAGGAAGAACAAGCATGGGAAAGTGGACTCTTTTGTCATGCAATTGGTGGATGATTTGGAGGCCTTTAACCGTTACTGTTGGGGTACATTTTCTTGGGGGCTAACCTTCAACCGTTACTGTTAGGGCACAGTTTCTTGGGGGTTGACTTACAAGAACTTGTTGCGAGCATTAATTGGGAGGGCGAAAAAATTTAAGGAACAACATAAAAAGAATAGCAAACAGAAGTGCGAGAGATACAACTTGGAAGGAATTCCCATTGCATTTCAGGTACGTGAATTTAGTTTATTTTTGCAATTGTCAATCAAATATTTCTTTGAATGTCAATTATAACTTGATTGTTAATGCATATTTGGATATATGAGATAATTCTTATATATTTCAGACTGTACGGGAATAAAATAAACGACGATGTCCCCTGCATGCTGAGATGGACAACAATTAGGAGCCCTTGCCATGACGAAGTCCAAAAAATATTGTCTTTATTCATGAATGTAAGTAGTAGTTATTTTTTTCATACAATCAATTATGCAATGTTGGTTGATAATGGCATTGTGTGTGTCATACTTACACATAATTGTTGTGATTTTCTAGCCTTTTCTGTTGTGTGTGTTAATTTCCATAGGTACGGAAACCTCCCTGTTGTCTGTGACCCAGTTGCATTCCATTGGTGGAGATGACGATGAAGAGGAAGATCAAGTTCAGTTACCCACGCAACATGCACCCCTCGATGATGATGTTGACAATATGTCAGCGGAGAAAGTAAATTAGGTAATATGTGATGGCTGTTTAAAGGTATGATTTTACTGAATATTATTAATAGGATCGTTTTTCTGTAGGTGTATGTCCCTCAAGCTCCTGAAGTAGATGATGCAACTAGGGCCACCCCACTCTCCCGGTCTACATCTGAAGAGCCAATTTCAACCGAGCCCACTGGCATAGGTTTAATTCCTACGGCTGATAAGGTTTAATATGTGCCGTTGGAGATAGTTATGGATGCAATTGCCACCCTGCGTGCTGATATAGAGGCTCGGTTGCAAAAACAAGAAGAAACATTTAGAGCAAAGTTGGGTCTCATAAGACAAGATACGATGACAATACTGACTTTTTTGAGGCCATCTCAAGAGCCTCAGTTCAAGAAGTTGCAGGTTTTATTTGCCTTTGGACTTTTTTTGTCTTGTTTATGGTGAATACTATTGTTAATGTGTTTTATACTAATGAATGCAATGTTTAAATATACAAAATAAGGTGGGGGTGGCCGACAAAGCCTAAGATTAAAATGGCACTGAACCTACACAAGAATTAGATGAAGTAGGGGTGGTGACAAGTCCCAAGATCAAAAGGTCACTGAACCTGCACAAGAATCAGATGAAGTGGGAGTGGCCAACAAGCCTGTGCAGATTGGTGATGAGACATTTTCACCTGATTTACAGAGTAAATGCGGATGCCATTACAAGCGAGCTAAGCTAATGACTAGTTCGTTTGTGAACCCGACAAACTTAAAGAAGCTGAAAATAGTCAGAGTAGCGTAGGTACAGCAACGGTGGAGCAGCTTTTAACAGTGGCTCAATAATTCTAAATCGCCAAGTGTGAAATTACGCTGGACTAATGCATCGCACGACTAGTTCCTGACTATCTTGGGAAGCCAAAAGGGCAAAAGATTGGAGGATGATGTAAGTGTGTATTATTTTTGAAATTTGTAACATATCAATGGAGATTGTTAATTAATTTAATTGGATACATTATTTTTATAATTGACATCATATCAATGCTTATTTGGACCTGTTGTGGGAACGACAATGAAAGGAAACCGACATCGACATAGTCAGTCATAAACACTGACTGACACATATTATTATATAGGTGTTGTCAATTTATTTTAAATAATTGTTGTGTTTCATTTTTAAGTGAAGAAGAAACATTAACATAATAATTTTTTTATATCAACAAATGTATATATCGAAAATGTGGAGGAAGGTCCAAGACAACGGGTAGTAGAGTTGGGGATACGAGGTCCTGAAGTATATTATGTGCGAATTCATGTCCATCGGAGATATTGTAGAGGGAACCAAGACTTGGTTTGACATCGACATAGTTTACATACTTGTCAAAGTAGATCAGAAGCATTGAGTGGTCAAAGTAATAGATTTGGTGGGCCGACAGATAAGTATATATGATTCTTTCATAGCTTCGACCAATGACGACTTCATGATGGAACATCTCCGATGTGTCTCTGAGTTGCTGCCGTCGTTATTAAAGGAGGTTGGATTTTATGCCCACAGGTTAGAGTTGTATGACTTTGGTATGGCATTTAAGACAGCTTGTGTATATGATGAAATGCTTCAGTAGGACCCAAGTAGGGGTGATTGCACTGTATACGTATGTAAATATATGAAGTATCTGTCTATGCAACGCAAGTTTGATTTTAGACCTTTCGATGGCGTTCGCTTGAGGAGGAATATGGCTCTCAATTATGAGCAAAACAGTTGTTGTAGACAATTTTTTTAACTTCATTTAATTCAATTTATATGTAATATGATGTACAATTATGTGTTAATTTATTTTATTTGATTTATTTTACCTGATGTATATAAACAAACAATGTATATTTTTATATGATGTATATAAATGGTAGCAAATTTATTTCATCAGGTTTATTTAAGATGATGTAATCAAACAATGTATATGTTATATAATGCATATAATTATTTATTAATTTATTTTATTTGATTCATTTTACATTATGTAACTAAACATTGTTTATATGCTGTATACAATTGTTGTATGTAACTAAACATCCCTCAATATTTGATTCATTTAACATGATGTAACTAAGCATTGTTTGTAGGCTGTATACAATTATTGTATGTAACTAAACATCTCTCGATGTTTTATAAATGTGTTGTATCCGTAGAGGGATGTATCATTTTCATCAAGAGATGTATCAATTTCGTCGAAGAATATATGATTTTTGTCGAGGGATGTATATATTTCGTCGAGATATGTATATATTTTGTCGAGGGATGTATGAATTTTCGTTGAGGGATGTATAAATTTTTCGTCGAGCGATGTATTAATTTCGTCGAGAGATGTATCAAAGTCGAGAAATGTATATAAAAAACATGATTTTAAGGGATGTATATAAAAAAACATGCATAAAACAACCATCGACGATTCTATGAGATGAATAAACTTTGACAATATATAAAAACAAATACAAAAATTCGCAATTAAGTAACACAACCAGGAAATAAAAATTCAAAACTAAGTAACATAGCCATAATACATAAATTTATCCAGATTGAAGCATGCTGATGGTTCCACAACAAAACATGGAATATGTTCAAATACAAATCGACAAGTTGCCACCTAAGTTTGTTGCAACGACACTGGATTCTTATAAGTCTGATGGTTATGTCCATATTGTTTACAACGAGAATATTTACGTCTTGCCAAATCTTCATTAGCAAATGGTCTCCTTTGTGTCCTACGATGTCCTAATTCTAGGCACTGAGTAGGTGGTAAGGTAACTGAAGAATATAGCTCATTGGGAACAATCCATTTCGATTGATGACCAATTGGGTGAATAGGATCTCCATAGGGCAAGAGAAGCATATCAGTACTGTAATATCGTGAGCAAAGGGCATGATGCTGGAACCTAACATGTCTGCATGCCGCAAGCGCATGTGTATAGGGGAGTTGATCCAACTGGAATTTTTTACATGTATATGTCTTCGCGTTGAGGTTCACAATCTCGTCTCTTTCTCTATCTTTAACTTGGAACTCATATTGATTGATAGGATAAACTGACATGTTTCTTGTCGCTTGTATCCGTTTGTTAATTTTGTTTTCAGCCTACTTGATCAATTGTGTTTCCATCTCCAAAGCTTCATTTCTCCTCTTGTAGAGCTATCTTTATAGTAAACTTCTCAAGTATTCTATCAATAACGTTATGGGAAGGGTGTGTGCATAACTTTGAATTGTATTTAAATATTCTACAATATTGGTGGTCATAATGTTATACCTCCTATTGGTAAAATGAGCTCGAGCCCATCTGTGACACTCAGCTTCATCCTCTAGATATTTGGTAGCTTCCTGGCTAATGTGTTTTAGCCTTAGAAATTGGTCGTTGAAGTCACTAACACGATACACCTTCGCAACCACAAAGTATGCCATCATAAATTTGTCGGATATATTTTTTTTCGTTGTCTTGAACTTTGAACGAATATTCCCTGCGACATGATATGAGTAGACCCAATGTGTAGCTTTAGGAAAGACAACTAGTATGACTTTCTCAATGTTGACATGTTTATCAAAAATAAAAATCAAGTTTTGTACTTCTACAATTACGCCTTGTAATTTCTGCATAAACCATTCCCACGAATCATCATTTTCATTATCCTCATATCCGAAAGTCAATAGAAAAATTTGATCATTCTCGTCTTTGTAAGCTGCCATAAATAAGGTTCTACGATATTTTCCTTTAAGAAATGTCTCATCAACTGCTATAACTGGTCTAATTAATGACTGGAAGCTATAAATACAACTTACAAGGGCTATGAAAAAATACATAAAATGGTTATCATCATCTTTCTATATATGACTAATAGTACCATTGTTACAACATTTAAGAACATGACAATATAGGGGCAGTAAATTGTATGAAGTAGCTGGGTCTTCAGAAAGCAATGTTAGTGCTGCTTCTTTGGCACGCCAATACTAACACACCGTATTTGCTATGAATATTTGCTTGAATATTTTTAGGTGTGTATATTCTGCTACAATCTGCAAATTTATCTTTGATCAGTTCGCCGATAAGTTGGGAGTTCGATTGATGATGTCTGTCTAATAGTTGATCAAAGGTACATGTATGTGTTTGTTTAATTCGTCGCACCTAGACGTAAGTATTTTCATGCATCAATGTTGTCCAAAAATACTATTTACATATATTATCTTAGCATTTTGCTTTAAAATGATGTGATGTTGACCTGTGAATTCAAAACTAAAAGTTTTGTTTCATTGCAAGCAAACTTAAATCTCTGCGTAATTTTTCTTTTGTTTCATATAATTTTTCAATCACTATTTGACCATCATCCATACTGGAGAAGACATCATTTGGAAAAAGGATTGTAATCTGATGGACCAGCATTTTCGCATGTGAAAGAGGATGTCCGTTCATTGGGAGGTGATTGAAATTTGGTATTGAAGAAAGGTGAAAAGAAAGTATCATTGGGGTTAGTTTCTTGCTCATTAACCTGTTTAAAGTACTCGTGAGTAGAATCTTCATTATATCGAATCGGAGAGTATTGTGCATTGATAACCATAGCAGGGATTGTAGCATTGACTTGGTTACTATTGCTTGAAGAAGCAAAATGATTCCCAACATTAGTCTATAATTGACAAACGAACTGCTACGTAGCTCAAACATTGGGAGACCCTGTTATTTCTACTCCTAAGTGTCAACGCTCAAATATGATAAATAGTAGTGTAAAGCCTCTAAATGTTGAAACTTGACTATTAACATCAACAAAAAAAGCCACATCTGTATCGTCTTTTACATCATTTGGTCTTAAACGCCAAACGGATGAGAGCACGAAATGTCTGTATACAACCCTCTTTTTAATATTAAATTTATCTGTACTTTTCCGACATACAGAATACAATTCATTGACGAGTTCTCGATAGTTTATATTCTTTTGTACTGTTATAAAAAAATTATGCCCTCCATTGTAAGTTTCT
Source organism: Cedrela odorata (assembly GCA_035584115.1). Lineage (NCBI taxonomy): Eukaryota > Viridiplantae > Streptophyta > Magnoliopsida > Sapindales > Meliaceae > Cedrela > Cedrela odorata. The sequence continues at coordinate 6,851 of JAXCLQ010072006.1, forward strand.
TTTCTGTCTAGTGAACTCTCCCATGTTCCTCCTGATACAATCATCAAATGAACTTGTTCCATCTGTGTAAAACAATACATTGTTAGACATTCATTTTGAAAAACACTATAATTGTTATATATATAAGAAATTTAAATGTCGAGGGAAGTATGAAAATTGTCGAGATAAGTCTGAAAATAGTTGAGGGATGTATGAATTCTATACTGGATCCCTCGACAAAATTCATACATTCTTCGATGAAAATCATACATCCTTCGATAAAAATCATACATTCCTCGATGAAATTCATACATCTCTCAATGAATTATGTATGTTTTATTTCATTCTTTAAAACCATCGAAGGATGTATGAATCCCTCGACGAAAATTTTATATTCCTCGACGAAATTCATACATTCTTCGATGAAATTCATACATCATTCGATGAATTACGCATGTTTTATTTCATCCCTTAAAACCATTGAGGGATTTATGAATCCCTTGACGAAATTCATACATCCCTCAATAATATCCATCGAGGGACCAAGATTTAATGCAATTTCATACATCTTTCCAATTATCGAGGATGTATGAACATTTCAGTATTAGATCCCTTGACGATTTTCATACATCCCTCAACGATATGAAATCCTAACTTAAGCAACTCATCGAGGGATATATTATTCACTCTCTTTCTCAATCTATAATTCTCAAAAATTTTCAATAACACACCATTAACAAGTTGATATTTGTTAAAAAGTTGTATTAAATATATTTATAAACTTTTTACAAGCATAAATACAGGAAACAAACCATATTTATCATACTTGAGTAAAAAAATTTACTTGTTATCAAAATGTAGTTTCGTCGAATTTACTTTGAATGAACTCGTTTAAACAAATACCGATCAATAGTGTGATGCCTCTAACTATGATCTTTTTAAATTAGTTAGTGATACCTTTGTCTGATCTTTTTAATTTGCTTTAACAGAAATTAACAGAATAAAATCAAATTTGTTCACCCATTTTTAGTTTAGTGAGATATACAAACAAGAGACATGGGTATTTTTGTCCGAAAGCGTTATAATTGGCCCTAAATATAGCAAATTTGGAAGTTGAACTATAAACGTAAATAGAGGGTATTTTTGGGCTATACGGGTTAAAACCCCGAACAAATACCACTAGTAAATTCAAAATGACTTGTTCATTCTACTAGAAGTTTTCATGTACTGCATTGGACTTCATTCTACTAGAAGTTTTCATGTACTACATTGGATTGTCATATTATATTCTTGGATCTTAGTAGTACCCTAATGGAGCAGGAGCTTCTCTCAATTAACGCTCTTGATAATGTATATCCTACAATAGGTTTTTGAATAAAAGTAAAAGCATGTTAATCAAAATTGAAAAAAGTTTAATGTGCCCAAGTGAAGGAATGGTATATTAATAAGATACTTACGGATGCAAAGTGATTAACATCACGATGGTGTGCCTCATCAGCTCTTACAATAGTGACAGCATCCCTCAATGTTGCATTTGAAGGCAACCTTCAGTAATTAATGGCAATTGTTGAAGCATGTATATTCTCAATGTTGCATTTATCCAACTCCTTTAGGAAATTGGAGCAAACAAGTATGGGGTTTTTTACCTATATAGCTTAAAAATACCCCAATTTATGTTTATGGTCCAACTTTCAAATGTGTTATATTTGGGGTTAATTATAAGAATTTCGAACAAAAATATTTCTATCTCTTGTTTGTATATTTCACTAATGCAAATGGGTTATATGATGTAATATTGATGATTTTTGAGAATTTTTGATCATGAAAGACAGTGAACAATACATCTCTCAATGATTTTTGGCGAAGGAGGAGTGCATATCATTGAGAGATGTATGATATTCGTCGAGAGATCCAGTATTAAATTCATACATCTCTCGATGATTGAAAAAGAAGTATAAAACTTACATCAATACTGAACCCTTCGACGAACGTTATCGAGGGATACATCATATTCGTCGAATGATCTAATACTGAATTCATATATCCCTTGATGATTAGAAATGAAGTATAAAACTTGCATCAATATTGGACCCTTCGATGGATATTATTGAGGGAAGTATGAATTTCATTGACGAATCCATTATTGAATTCATACATCGCTCGATGACTGAAAAAGAAGTATAAAACGTACATCAATACTGGACCCCTTGATGGATATCATGAAGGGAAGCATAAATTTCATTAAGAGATCCAATATTGAATTGATACATCCCTCTATGATTGGAAAGAAAGTATAAAACTTGCATCAATACTGGACCTCTCGATGTATATCATTGAAGGAAGTATGAATTTCATTGAGGGATCTAGTATTGAATTCATACATCCCTCGATGATTGGAAAAGAAGTATAAAACTTGCAGCAATATTAGACCCTTCGACGGATATCATCAAGGCAAGTATGAATTTCGTCGAGGAATCCAGAATTGAAATCATATCTCCCTCGACGATTTTTATACTTCCCTTGACTATTTTCATATTTTCCTCGACGATTTTGCTAGTGTAGTATGCCTTAAACCATTTAGTGTTGTCTGTTTTTGGTATTTTGTATTGAATTACACATTGTAATAAGTACTGTACACATTTATTTATAAAGAAATTGTTTCTTGTTCATTTACCTATGTTGCTTCTTTTGTCTTTTCATATTAGTGAATAGAGTATGCATATGAATTGCCTAGAGAATTTGATTATTTAAACTGTTCCTCATGAGAGTGGTATCGACTGGGTATCGATATCACATAATGGGCATACTCCTCTAGTGAATATCATGAGATGATGTTAGTGCATATGACAATTATAGTCATGTTATTAGAGCATTTGCATGAATTAATAGTTAGAGAACTATTTTTTGAATATGACCAAAGCAATGATGAATCACATAGAATGTATGCGGTCAATGATTTATCATTTGATTATAATAGTGTGTGAAGTAGCCCTTTGACCTGAGACATCATAGTTGACATTCGATATGGATGCACATGGTTCATATGGTGTATAAGTGCGAGACTAATCATGTCTTACACAATAAGTCGATTTGGTCATGTGTTGTTTATGTTGAGATGTAAGTGATTGTCAAGATGAGATCCGTTGACTTGATACAGAGAATCTTGAGTTTACGTTGACTCAATCCGGATTCGAGTTCCTAGTCACATGAAAGAGTTTTGGGGTTACAAGTTCAACACTTAGTGACCGATTATTCGAAAGGATACTGAGTTTAGAATTTTGACTTTCATGAGCTCTAACTTAGTCGAGATTAGACGAACGAAATGATATCACCCACATGGTACGTATAATCGGTAATAATCACTTCGATGAAGACTTTATTCATTGTGGCTTAAGGACTATGATATATTGCTAGATGTTAACCATAGTCATTGAGTTTTGAAGAGTTCGAAATGGGATCGAAGAGTTCGGTTCTGACTCATGACTAACACCACAATGAACCCAAGAGGTCACAATTAATAACTTAAGTTTATTCTTACTAATAAATAGAATAAATATTATTCACAAGAGAACTAGTGTTATCGAGGATAATATTTGGCCAAAAAGTTTAAACGTTTTACACGTTAAATAATTTAACGGATCCGAGAGCTTAATTAAATGATCCAAATGTAATTTAATGTAAATTACATTATTTTGTTAATATTAGAGAATATAAATAGAATTTAATAAAGTTAGTCAAAATTGGTTTGACTAGTTTTATGATAAGTTTGGCATTAAATTATTTAATGAGGACAAACTTATTATTTTAATTTTTTCTATTACAAAACTTGTTGAACAAGTTTTGGGGAGTATTTGTCTTTGATTAAGACGATGAGAACATTTAAGTAAATGAGGCAAAAATATATAAATGAGTTATTTTTCAATTTTGAGAGATATAATTGATATTTTTCCAAAATTGAAAAGCAAAAAAAAGCTCTTTCTTTCTATTCGGCCAAGATTGGATTTTAGATCAAAGGTTTGATTCTCTAGGAGACCTAGCATTTGAGAGATTCATCTTCATCACAAATCACCAAAAGTTGGTGATTAAATTTTA
>JAXCLQ010072008.1:0-10917 GCA_035584115.1 Cedrela odorata
AAAATTATTGGACATTTGAAAAATTATTAATATCAAATACGTAAGTTTAATTGCTTATTTAGATGAAAAAAATTAAAATAAAAATTTAAACACACAAATTTATTAATGCCAAATGTCATTGGATCTTACAAGTTAAGGGTAAAAAAATATAGAAAAAACTAAGAGAGAATTCTAATCCTAACCAATTAGCTCCCGAATGCATATATGGTGCTGAATCAAAAACAACATTCGTCAAATTAAGAGCAATTGGTTCAAGCACCTGATCTTTCTTTAATAGGTGATCAAATGAATTGTACCCGTAGATCCTAAGCTGCAGCATGACCAGCTTAATTAATTTGAAACACGTACACACCTGATGTTAGGCATGCTATCCATCAGAAGTTGGGCACATATATGCGTGATCCTGTGCATTAGTGCAAAGAAAAGTATACTCTGTTTCCGAAAATGCATATCTAATCTGCTGTAAGAATATTAATGCTCTCAAATCTTCGCAATAGTATATATATGTGAAGATCAAAAAATATCTGCGATCTTATGCACAGGATAAAGCAATCAGCCACAAGTCAATGATCAATCCCATCATCATGCAACGTCAACTGCTATAGGAAATGAATCATTAATTCCTATATACTTTCATGGAGCCTGTCTATAATCCCGGATCATAGCCCCTTATTTTATTTTTTTTCCATTCCATGTATAGCTTCTTTTCATACTTGTATTAATTCCTCTGTGTGTGTAAAAATAATGTACCAATATTGGTAAGAAATGGAATGTACGGTCCCACCATAACTCTAATAAAACTCTTTAGTTTCCTTCTCATTCCATTATCCGGTGCATGTATATGTAACTGGAATTTTTACACACACATACAAATCTATATATATTGTTAATGCAGCAAAAATTCATTCTATAGATTTTATACACCAACGACAATCTTTCTCTTCTTTTACTTGACCTGCAATCATAATCAATAGCTATAAGAGTGAAAAGCCGGTTGTCCGGTTAATGTTTTACTTGTGATTATTTTTTTTTGGAGAAAGAGAAAGCTTAAAAGAGAATTGTAGTATTTTTCGCCAAAGTTTCCGTAGTCGTATTTGATTATAACTGATCTCCTTTTATAGATGTTATTATCTCCTTATTATGGCGAGATACTATGAAATTTAGTAATTAGAATTCCACTGTGCGAGAATCACGGAGATTCCATAGGTTAAGCATCGGCTTCCAGATTTGGTAGCATCGTATCCCTAGGATTCTTATTATGTAAGAAGTTTAATTTGACAAGAATCCTATTACGGAATAATTCGAGAGAATTTGGGAAAGAAACGAATCCTTCTAAAATACGTAACTGTAGTATTTATCTGAGATGAGTTTAGATATTACATGTCTAAGACCTTTATAAACTGTGGTCGAAACTCTTGTAAGCTGTGGCCGAGACCTTAACGAGATATAGCTGAGACCTTTATAAGCTGGTCTCAGAATGAGGTTTTGACTTGAGATCTTTGATATGACCTTAAGATATCTCTGCTCTTATCTTTCCTGAAGTCCTCATCATACCCTTTATTGTTATGCTGACCCGAGATCTCTTTCTTTTTTTGCCAGACAAGACTCGGGCTCCCTATGACTTGAAATAGCTTTCCTTGGGTAGCAGTTGGTCTTGGAACACCATTTGTCTCTTCCTGCAATTAGTCTTGAAAAACTATTCGTCTCTTCTTGTATGGCCATTTCAGGCTTTTATTCTTCTAGGTTTTATGTATATTGGACTATACCCAACATCAAACCCTCTAGTTTTAGTCAAGAACAACTGTTCCTTCTTGACTAAAACTGAAGATGACGGTTCTGAAGAGACACGCCTATCTATCACAATTAAATATTTAGTTGGGAGTCCGTTTGTCTTTGTAACATGACAAGTGATGACTGGCTCTAGGGATCTTAACATTTTAGACCCCAAGAGATCTAACTGCCCTTAATGATGGCCGCCCCATTTTCCATTAATGAGACGCATCCTCTCAGCTTTTCCCTCGACGTGGCAACATCTCTTCCCTTGATCTATTACAGGTATCGGCAGTTGGGGTTTTTCTTTTCCCTTAAATAACCCACCTTTACCTTTTTACCTTTATGTTGTTACTTTTCCTTTACAAACAATTTCAACAACACAATAATAGCAACAACTCAGCTTCGAGCTTCACACTTCAAGTTCTTCAATTCTTCAACAGTAAGTTTCTTCTCTTATCCTTCTATTTTTTAGCAATTGATCAATTAGGGAACTTGGTGAACGTCTTCTTAGATATAGAGACCTTTAGGTTAATCCTTGAGTTGCTAAGGATCCTAAAATGGCCTTTTAACTCTCATTTTCCTTATGTAAAAATAGAAAATGACTTCTGGAGGAAACAACTCTATTGGGGAACAATTCATTGTCCCAATCACCTCCCCAACTCTAGCGAGGCGAGACTTAGCATACTTCAAGGCAGACAGATTTACCTTGACCATAACTAAAATGGACTTAAAAGCATACACTAGGTTATATAGTATCCTTGAGGTGGTTTATCTTAGGGTCCCTGAAGCGAACGAGCTTCCAAGTTGCCCTTCAGAGAGGTAGATAGGCTTTAACTAAGAATTTTTTCGTGTAGGTGTTAGATTGTCTATTCAGCCATACTTTACCCGAATCCTTGCTTTCTTTGAACTCTATCCTTACCAATTAAACCTTAACAGTTGAAGAGTTATATCTGGTCTGTACGTCTTGTGGCACCAAATCTCAAATCACAACTCTTTTCTTAAGGTGGTTGAGTACATGTTCATATTGAAAAGAAATCCTATAAACAGCTTTGGGTGGTTTTACCTCCGAAACCGAGCTAGCAAGAAGAACCCCATTACTGGCAACCCTATTTCCAGCAAAACTTGAAAGAAAAAATAGTTTTTTGTTGGAGGTAATTGGAACTCAACCCCACACTTTCATAAATCCAGACTCTTTGTTGAAGCGCTCTTCTTAAGTGGCAAGCCAACATTAGATCCCCATAGCCGTGAGAGGGTAAAATTAGCTAGGTCATTAGCTTCTAATCGAAGCCTTTTGCTTTCGGAAGATGAACTACTTAATTCGGGCCTGGTAGATTTCTGTGTATCCAGACATCAATTGGCCTCGGAAAAGGCCACTCTTCGAGGTAATCTCAAAGTAACTCGTCCTTGGTATTGGGGTTGCAGTGACTAAGTATAGTTTTATTTGCGTTTGTAGGTGAAATGACCTCCAAAAATATTACTCCAACCTTTATGAGGTTTTAAAAAAACTAGCTCGAAAGAGGAGAGCAAAGAAGGCTGCTAAAATTAAAGCTGCCCAAAAGGGTTCAGCCAAGGTTTCTGGAGCTTCAAAGGCGTTAGCTCGGTCCACCCTAAAGAACTCGCCAAGGGGATAGTAATCCGCGATCCGACACCTCTTCCTTCGACTCCTCCTGCTAATAAAGAAAGAGGAAGCTCAAGGCCACAACTGCAGTTTTCGAGGAAAAGGCCAAGAAGAAGAAAAAAAATGTTTGGCCAGACCGACAAGGAATCAGTCGGATCACTGGAACTTCTTTCTAAAGACATCTCAGAGGAGAAGAGGTTGCTTTTTGCGCATTTCCTCCCCTGCATTAACTTACAGGTCCAAAGCATTAGCAACAAATTTTCTGAGGATATTGCTGAGCTCTCGGGAGAGTTATTGCTGAACTTTCAGTTGAAATGACTAGGTTGGGTGAGTTTACCTTCTCTCATTCTTATATTGTAAACAAAATTCATTATAACTAGTCTTATGATGGTTCAATATTCGTGATCTTTCAGCTCTTCTATTCAACCATGTTGTAATATGGTGCCCTTACCGACTATTTTTCCAAGGCCTCAGAGGTCAAGAAGAGGGCTAAGAAGGTTGAGACTGACTTGGCTTCCACAAGAAGCAAGTATGAATTCGACTTTGGCATAGTGAGTTGGAAGCGGGAGAATCTTCAAATAAGGGTGGCCACGATTGAGTCATCTCAGTCCAAGGAAAATAGAATGGCAGAGGCTTTGAGGTTCAAGCTGAACAACCTGAAGGAGGAGGGAGATGTGCATCTCTAAAGCTTGAATAAAGCGTGTGAAGAGCTACAAGCAAGCTTTGACGCCGACAAGAAAAGATTCTCACTTCTGGCCAAGAAGGTTGAGGACGACGAGGTAGAGATGGGAGTTCAGCTTCGAGAGTGGGTTAATGATAGTATTGACTTGACTTGTGAGACACTTCAAGGTCAATATCCTAACTTGGACTGGGGTTGGCTGTATGAAGCCTTTGGGCATCAGGCTCTAGCGTAAGGAGGAGAGGACACTGATGGGGTATTCCCTTAAAAGGAGGAGCATCCTAATTTGAAGACCAAGTACGTGCCTCTAATGAAGTCTGCTATCAGCTTTTTTGTTGAGCCCCCTGCTGCAAATACCCCCGTGGAAGTCTCTTCCATAGAGGAGATAGAGGCTCCTCCTGTTGACCTAAAAACTCCTCCAGCTAACCTAGCGACTCTTCTAGTAAATCCAGTTCCTCCCGTTGACCCCTAGCCGATCTCATTATAGAAATTTGGATTTTTTTTAATGTAATACTCTCGATTGATCATGGAATTTACATTTGCAATTCTAAATGTTCTCTTATTTTGGCTCTGTCATTTTTTATTTTCAACACTTGGCATCTCATGTGCCCTTCAATCATATTCTGAACCTGTATTTCTTGCTAGTATTGACTTAATAATTTGAATCTGGCTAATTAATATCTTAAGTTGATTGCCCTTGTGTTAATTTTACCTTTTCAATGCTACAAGACTTACACCTCTCACTAGTAATTTTTCTATCGGCTTTAATTTGTTTTGGGACTACAAAAAATATGTGTACCTGTCGAACTGTGAGCTCTCGTGTTTTGGTGTGTTTTAATCACTTAACCTTCTTGTAATTACTCGTGCCATATGCTTGTTTGAGTATCGTGTCGCCTTTGGTAGCTTGAGATCCTCCTTTGTTTTTTGGCTAGTCGAGACCGTACTCAGGACTCATTTGAATCGAGGGCGAGTAATAAGCTGTCATTTGGACACCGTGTGCCCCATGTTTATACTTTGGGATGAAATTAACTTGAGATGTTGCAATGCGATCATCCGAGAACCCATTTTGCTATTTTGCTCTCTAATGTCATACTCAGGGATTGTTTGAACCGAGGATAATATTATCTCAGAAAAAGTAGAAAATTGAACGCCTGGGAACAGTGTCACCCATGTCCGAGGTTTTGGAGGAGATTACCCTGAGACGTTTGATGAGACCTTCCGAGAACCTCTTTTCTTCATGGTCTCCGAGACCGTGTACTAGGCCTTTTTGAGCTGAGGATACTATTAACTTGGGAAAAGTTGAAAGCTGAATGCTTAGGAACCTTGTCACCCATGTCTGGGCTTCGGAAGAAGATTATCTCGAGACGTTTGAAAGTAGTCATCCGAGAACCTCTTTTGCTCATGTCTATGAGGTTGCACTCAGGGCTTGTTTAAGCTAAGGATACTATTACCTCAGGAAAAGTTAAAAGCTGAATGCTTGAGAACCGTGTCACCCATATCTAGGCTTCAGAAGGACATTACCTCGGGACGTTTGAAAGTAGACATCTGATAACCTCTTTTGCTCATACTCTATGAGGTCGCACTCAAGGATTATTTGAGCTGAGGATACTATTACTTCAGAAAAGCTTAAAGCTGAATGCCTGAGAATTGTGTCACCCATATCTAGGCTTCGGGACCCCGAGACGTTTAAAATTAATCATTCGAGAATGTCTTCTGCTCATGCTCTATAAGGTCGCACTCAGGGTTTGTTTAAGCTGAGGATACTATTACCTTGGGAAAAGCTGGAAGCTAAACGCCTGGAAATCATATCACCCATGTATGGGCTTCGGGAGGAGATTACCTCGAGATGTTTGAAAGTAGTCATCCGAGAACTTCTTTTACTCATGTTCTATAAGGTTGCACTTAGGGCTTGTTTGAGCTGAAGATATTATTACCTCAAGAAAAGTTAGAAGCTGAACGCCTAGGAACCATGTCACCCATGTTTGGAATTCAAGAGGAGATTACTCCAAAACGTTTGAAAGTAGTCATCCGAGAACCTCATTTGCTCATGCTCTATGAGGTCATACTCATGGCTTGTTTGAGCTGAGGATATACCTTAGGAAAAGTTGAAAGCTGAACGCCTAAGAACCGTGTCTCTTATATCTAGGCTTCAGGAGGAGATTATCCCAAGACGTTTTGAGATAGATATCAGGAACCATATCACCCAGCTTTAGGCTTATAGATAATATTACCCCAAGGTGAATAAGAGATCGGCCTCAGGAACCATATCACCAAGATTCAGGCTTATAGAGAATATTACCCCTGAGGTGAATAAGAGATCGGCCTCGGGAACCATATCACCTAAATTCAGGCTTATGGAGAATATTACCTCGAGGTGAATAAGAAATTGGCCTCTTGAAGTATATCACCTAGATTCAGGCTTATAGATAATATTACCCCAAGGAGAGTAAGAGATAGATTTCGGGAACCATACCACCTAAATTTGGGTTTTTGGATAATATTACCCCGAGAATAACAGATCGACCTCGAGAACCATACCACCCAAATTCAGGTTTTTGAAAAATGTTGCCCTAAGATGAATAAGAGATGGCCTCGGGAACCATGTCACCCAAATTTAAGCCTATGAAAAATATTATCTCAAGACCTTTTTACCGTCAAGGTTACTACCAACGCATCGTCATATAGGTAATATACTCTTACTTTGTCTTGATCCGTGAACATAATAGGTACCAAGGCGAGTTTTTATTTCTTCTTGGTTTGGACATTCATGATGTGGATATTTGATGAGGTGTTGGTTAGAGAGTATCAGGAATAACTCTTTTTAGATATGTTTAAATTCCAGCTAATGTTACTCCACTTGAGATTACCAGTCCTTTCTTCTCGCCTCAATCCACGCTCGATTTCCTTATCCGAGACTTTAGCTCCATCCTCCTCTCCAACTATCAAGTCTTGCAGGTAATTATTCTGGATCAATATTTTCACCTGACTTCTAAGGTCAAAACATTCATCCATCTGATGTTCAGCATTCTAGTGGAACTCGTAAACTTATTCTTGGCCTCTCCCACTAGTTTGGTCCTCAATAGACGAGGTTCCACTAGTATAGTTCCTCGTCTTGTAATCTCCTTCCAAACTTGTGAGAATAAAGCTTTTAAAGGAGTGAAAGCTTAATCTCCTTGAATATGAGCTACTTCCCTTGTGTCATATCTCGCAAGTGAACGATACTCTTTCAAACGAAAATTCTCTCTTCCTTCGGTTGTCTCATTCTGACGCTAACCTTTTTTACTTTTTCTATCAAGATCATGGAAGCTTTTTCTGTCATCGCGTTTTCTTTCTAGATCAATTCTGAGATTCCTAGCCCATGGTTTGAAAATTTTTTCTTCCCTTATCTTGAGAGCGATTTCATCTTTAATCTCAATCTCATTCAGCAGCTTTTTTTTAGCTATTTCATAAGTGGTAACAGAGGGCTTCCTCACAGCATACCATCCTCGGTCTACTGGTAAACCTTTCTTGAGACCTTCTAGAGTTAAGGAGTGATGATAATTCTTTAATTTTATCACTTTATCATGATATCTTTTAACGAAGCTCTTGGGCTTTCACTCTCTCCTTACTTCATGAGTAGCAATGAACTTGGAATCTTGAGGTTAATGGTAGCGCCTCTGAACTCATCGATAAAGACTTCATACAACTGTTTAAAGCTGCTAATGCTACCAGGTGTCAGACTGGTGAACCATTTTCTCCCTTGTCCCTCTAGAGTTAGCGGAAACAAGCGGCACATCTGAGATTTATCCAACCCCTAGATTAGCATCATTTATCTAAATAAATCCATGTTCAGCGATGGGTTAGTTCTGGCTGTGAAAGGGTTAATTTGATGCATCTTAAATTTTCAAAGAAGAACGAGGTTCAGTATTTTTTAAGAAAAAAGAAATTTTGAGTAAAAACCCATTTTTAGCAAAGCATCGTCCCCCTTTTGCCCTCTCCCTTCTTTTAGTCTTCTAACTCCTCTACTAATTTTCGTACATGGACCTCTAAGTTCTCAACTCGATCACTATCTTTCCTAGATCTCTTCTTTTAGGACAGGCTCCATACAGAGCCTTTCTTTTGCCGTTTTTGTTTTAGAAACACTCTCAAGTTCTTCTGGCCTAAATTGTGACCCGATCCCCTTTTACAAACTATCATCGAATCATTAGGCAAATATTCAAACATCTACAGTAGTTCATGCCTATCGGCATCATCATCGCCTTGAGGTTCTTTGAAGAGATATCCAAAAATCTTTTCTTTTTCCTTCTCTGCAATAGTGTATTTTCTCTTAGTAGTGTTTTGGTAATGCTCTGTCGAAAGATTTGTGAGCGTTGTATCTGACGCACTGCTCTTAGTAGTTTGGACTAGTTTGGGCGTCTCTAACGGTTGGAAACTAGGTTGAAACATCCTCCTCATTCATGCTACTTCCTTAGCCAAGGCTTGAATCTGCCTATCTTTTTCCATGTGTTGCTTTTCATTTTTCGCCAACTTCTTGGTCAACTAAGCCGTTTTCACCGTCTCCAGATCGGGGGAAAATTGGTGTGGCGACAAAGCTTTTGACTTGCTGTTCACGTTTTCCAATGGCAGTGACTGATCACTAATATCCTGATTAACAGCTATATGGCCATCCACAATATTTTCATAAGGATTCCCCCTCACCGTTGCTCTGTTTCTTGTCATTACTTATGCAAAGTTGCCACGTTTTCCTTTTTGGGGTTATTTCTGACTTTTTGTTTAGATTTTCCACAGACGGCACCAAATATTGATGCAGCAAAAATCCCTTTTCTGGATCTTGTGCGCCAACAATGATCTTCCTCTTCTTCTACTTGACTTGCAACCACGATCAACAACTTTGGGGGTGAAAAGCTAGTTGTCTGATGAAAACTCTTCAATGCTTAAGTTAGGGTTTTACTTGTGGTTATTTTCTTTAGAGAAAAAGAAAGCTTAAAAGAGAATTATAGTATTTTTTGCCAAAGTTTTCGTAGTAGTACCTGGTTATAACTGATATCTTTTTATAGATGTTATTATCTCTTTATTATAACATGATACCATGAAATCTAGTAATCAAAATCCTACTGTTCGAGAATTACGGAGATTCCATAGGTTAAGCATCAACTTTCGGATTTGGTGGTATTGTATCCCTAAGATTCTTATTATATAAGAAGCTTAATTTGACAAGAATCCTTATTATGGAATAATCCGGGAGAATTTAAGAAGGAAGTCAATCCTTCACAAATACGAAATTATAGTGAGGTTTCGGGAGTCATTGTTTGAGACTCATTTATTCATATGAGTTTAGATATTGTATGTCTGAGACCTTTATAAGCTGTGGTCGAGACCCTTGTAAGCTGTGGCCGAGACCTTTATAAGCTATGGCCAAGACCCTTATAAGCTGTGGCCGAGGCCTTAACGAGATGTAGTTGAGACCTTAACGAGATGTGGTCGAGACTTTAACAAGATATGACCGATACCTTTATAAGCTGGTCTCAGAATGAGGTTCTGACCTGAGATCTTTGACATGACCTTAAGAGGACTCGACACTTATCTCTCCTGAAATCCTCACCATACCCTTTATTATTATGCCGACTAGAGATCTCTTTCTTCTTTTACTAGATAAAATTCGGGTTCCCTGTCACTTGAAATAGCTCTCCTTAGGTAGCAGTTAGTCTCGCAACACCATTTATTTCTTCCTGTATGGCTATTTCGGGCTTTTATTTTTCTGTGCCTTATGTATACTGGACTATACCCGACATATATGTAATTAGTTATTTATTTCAAGATCTTACTATCAAAGAATGTTTATGCATTTGATCCAAGTTAATTATACACATATCATGAACTTTATAATATGTGTGTGAGAATGGAAGTTAGTATCAATTACAGTTAACTGTTAAGGTAGTTAACAATTAGTTAATTTCATATATAATTGTTCTTGATAATCTTGATTCTAGTACTCAGATATTCAATACACATGATCTTAGAATAAAATAGAGAGATTGCTTACGTTGTAAGCAGTGAGCTTTTTGGTACCCTGATACACATGTAGGTCTTCAGTGGCTGAACCACATAAATTGCTTCTTGTGTTCATCTTCTTTGCTTTGTTTTTGATTTTGCTATAAACTGAATTCTTTCTCGTTCTTTGCTATTAATTGGTTGAGGAACTCAATCTGTTGACATTCAAGATTGAAGTTTTATAGGCTGATAACATCTATGCACCAACAATGTGGCTCAGTTGAAAGATAAGCTTAAGCCTTGGGCAATGAATTAGGTCCAGTCTAACTTCATTCTTCCTTGCATAATCAAGGTTGAAACCAATGGCTCTATGATCTTAATTACCAGTTAATTATAAAGATCAAACTTTGTAAATCAACTGGTGATTTACAAGCAACATATATATCTAGGTTGACTTCATTGTAAGTGGGCGAAAGTACTTGTAGTTCAACAAATTAATGCATGCTCTGATCAATTTTAATAAAAGCACTTCATACTGATAATAAGCACGCAGATTCCTCCTTTCATATAGTAGCCAAAAATGAAGCTGAACAACAACAACATTTACATAATATACCTGGTGCCACCAATATGATATATATTTTCTAGAATAGTTGATCCTGCAGCTTGTGCTCTGGTTCTCACTTTCTTTGATAGTAGGACTCCATAGCTGAGTCCATATTTTTTTAAACCTCCCTCCCCTACGGCCGCTAGCTTCTGGATCAAATTTAAAAAGCAATTAATTATTTATTAGCAAACCTGACGATCAAGTGGCCGTTGAGAGGGAGAGTTTAGAAAATATTCTCTCAAAATTATCACAATAAACAAGTTAAAGCAA